>SZWC01007501.1:36219-58265 GCA_023375785.1 Penium margaritaceum
TCACCACCGACGCCTCTCTCGTAGTTCACTTCTCCATCCGTTGGCATGTCCTCCTCTTCCCCTTCCACCCCAGCTACCCCGACTCAGACGCAGGGTGTGGCAGCAGTAGCATAGGGGAAGAAGAGCAAAAAGAAGCGTGGCTCGGCCCAGTAGCAGTCATCGTAGTAGCAGTCATCAGGCGGTAGCAGTGGACATACCGTTCACTGCTACAACTCTGGAGGCGCTCACCGCCACACCAAGTGCCAGCAGCCGCTCGACTGTGTGCGGATGACTCGCGGCCTTCAGGCTGCACACGCACACCGGTCTGCGTCAAGCAGCACAGCCTCTGGTCCCGCGGCAACCACGACCGCAACAGTTCCCGCTTCCCCACCGGCAAGCAGCGGAGACCCGGACCCCTGTGACTGCACCATTGCCAAGCTCCGTCAGCTCCTGGCGCTTCGCTCTCAGGGAGGTGCGAGTGTGTTGTCACAGCCGGGTGGTTCACAGACTGGTTGTTCGTTTGTTCTCGTCTCTGGTGATGACTTGTATGGGAGAGCACAGCTGACATGTGATGATGATGCGCTTGATAGTACACATTGGATTTCTCAATCTCACGTGTGCGCCCTTCGTCGTTTCCCCTCCTTTATTGCCAAGCATCCATCTACAGCCGAGTGTTCCATTGCCCGTTGCATCGTGACGTCCTCCAGTTGTGATTCGGGTGGCACTTGGATCATCGATTCAGGTGCCTCTCACCACATAGCATGTCGTTGTAGTGACTTTGTTGTGTGCAATCCTGTGGCGTCTATTCGCTCCGTTCGTATAGGCTCTGGTCAATCATCAGAGTGACTACACAGTGGTAGAGAAGAGTCATCGCAGCCTGTACATCCTCCATACAAATCAGTTGCAAGAGACCTCGGATCTGTTGCTGGAACCACTCCTCCCCCTACTCCTCCTGAACCTACTGGATGTCCAGGGCAAAGCCCAGGACCTCCAACCCCCTTGCTGTCCGGGGCAGCCCCGCCAGGGACTGCAGAACTGTCTCCCCTGTCCGCTGCCATGTCATGCACTTCCCTGGCTAGACGCTGAGGCTGCGGAGCGCAACAACCTCAACATGGCCGCCAAGGAGGCCCCTGCAGATGCGGAGGCGCGCAGATGGTGGCATCGTCCTGGTAGACCCCCAAGTGCACCCTCCGAACCCCATCCGTGACCAAGAGGGTCTGGAAGCCTGCCTTGAGGACCAGTGCCAAGGCGAGGTCTAAGAGAGCCGGCCCCAATAGGTAGCCCTGTCGAACCCGTTGAGCAATCTCCACGGCAGTTGGGACCTCAGCGCCCAAGAGGGGCAGTTGCGTAGGACGGACATAGAACTGGCGGAGGTATGGAATCCGCATCCCCAGGCCGGAGCCCCAAACCACCTCAAACACCAACGCCTGTTCCACCTCCTGTTGCGGATGTCCAACCGGAGCAGCCAGAAGCAAGGATCGACTCCCCTGACCAGCAGCCTCCACCAGAGACGCGCACTCCTTACTGTTTTGGCCAAAAGAAGGCCGTCAGCTTCACCTTATCCTTGACGAGCAGGTTCCCCACAAGCCGGAGCCACACCTACCCGACAGCAATAGGGTATACCCGTCCTTTTCTGGGGCCCCTTCCAGCGCAGGGATGAGAGTAATGAGGCCCAGGCAATTGGCGACGTGCTCTGGCAGGGAGCCATCGAGCATGGTACGCAAGACTGCACCATCGCTCTCCAGGCCTGCCGGCAAGTCCAGCACGAGGTCGCTGAGCATTTCCATGGTCAAAGAGAGGGGTCCTGAACTGGACCTATGTGGTGCCACCTTCAGCGCCTCCTTCACCATATCATCTGTGATCCTGTCCGTGCCACCCCCCACATTCTGGGGGACAGGATTTGGGAGGCACCCTGGGGGGCGGCGCTCCCTCAGCGCCGCCACAGTTGCTGCTGTGCTTGCCGTGGGAAGGCGGTCCCCTAACTGCTGCACCGCCCTCACCAGGGCCCCCGCACGGACAAGGCGTGTTGCTTTCTGGCATGCCTTAGCTGCTTCCACCCCCTCCTCTGCTGCAGCTTAACAGGTCAAGGAATGGGAGACAAATCGGTCTCGCATGTCTGGCCACACCATCGATAGCCCCTCCTCCACCAACCCCATCCAGTTCCCAGCCTCGAACCTCTTGCACCGCTCCAAAATGACATCACCTGTCAGCCGGAGCTCATGGGCAACACCGCCCGTCTCTCCCCTCAGCCGCCAGAATCTGGTGGAGACAAAGGACGGATCTCCAAGCTGCTCCTCCAGCAAGGAGGAGCAGCTTGTGGCAGAGCAGCACCTGGAGGTGGAAGAGGAGCATCCACCAGGTGCAGAGACCCTCCGGAGGCAGGCTGGCATCGGTGACCGAGGAGCAACAGTGCTGGAAGATGGCATTCGGCTGGCCATAGGGAGGGGCGTATACCCATGGGGTCTGGATCAGCTGTTCTGCTCCCCCCTGGCCCTGACGGGATGACCCTGCCAAAGTGTCCCAGACCAGGTCGCCCAGGGCCTCCCACGCTGGCGTGATCTTCAGGTCTGTTGTCCAAAGGAGCCCTGCCCCGAGGTTCAGCCCCCTCCTCTGCTGCAAGAGGACCAGCTGCTAGGCTGCAAGAAGGCCTCCCTGCCAAGTACCCAGAGCTTGTCAGGGAAGCGGATGCACTCCCACCGACCTGGCGCCCGGAGACCCTGGCCCAGATGTGACAGCCTGGCCACCACTGTGTTGTGTTCAAGCCCCACAGCCACCTTTGTGGACACCCCCCCCACCCCCCCTCCCCCACCTCTAGTTTGTCATCTTAACCAATTGGCAGCGATGAAAGTCGCAATGGTTGGATGCCAAGTCACTGTTTGCATTTGATATGTGTCCATTTTGACGGTATTGTTTGCTTCACTCGGACAGAACATAGTTGCACCACAGAGGGCCACGCACGTCCTATGCATGCAATACCTCTGCTTGACATGCGCAGCTCGTTCTTCATGTTTTCCTGTCTCTTTCTTTCTCAACGTTTCTCGTGAGGCAATGTAGTATGTCTTGTAGTCTCACTTGCTCACATGTTGCAAGATCTTGCTGAATGAGCAAATCATGACACTCTTCTTCCCAGATATCCCGCATCTGCCAAAAGGCAAAACATCTCCTTTCGTGAAACACCACAACCATGTGGTCTAGAAGCAAGCTTTCACCTTCAGTACATTGTGGTGGAAGAGGCGCTAGCTTTGCTGCCACTAAGCACCGGTTCAATCCCACTATTCTGAAAGTGCCTCCGCACATTAGGTTAGATGGCTGCATGTACAGGGTGGAGAGAGGTCATGTGATAGTGTGAAGTGAGAAGGCCTTCGTGCCATGGTCATACAAAAATCCACAGATGTGCGTGAATGAGAGCACGCCAGATCAGAGCACGCCAGATGAGAGCCACATTCATAAGAACATCCTTCTTTCTTAAGTTCTTGTTGTCTATGAAGGTGTGCGTGAATGAGAGCACGCCAGATCAGAGCACGCCAGATGAGAGCACGCCAGATGAGAGCACACCAAATGGGAGCACGAACGGCGTCCGCCAGTGCAGCCGTGGCTACATCAAATACAGAGTCCAACCACAAGACTCATGCTTGAGGATCTTGGCCGCTTTCTTTTGCAGTCGCGCGGACATGAGTGCAGCAAACGGAGGATGGTATTGCACACCCACAAACTTGTACCAGGGGAAAGTCATCTGTGTTCCTTTGCTCAGTCACATGCGAGCCCCTCCTCCAAGGCGAAAGTAAGGCTGCAACTGCAGGGCGATATCTCTCGCAACACCAAGAGGTTCCATTGGAACCAGCTCCCAATGTATTTCCACGATCAGAAATGGACTGCCGTCCATTTCTGATCATTGCACTGTGGTCTTCAAGGAGAACATTGTTCGTCCATGTTAGAGTGTGCTGTAACTGTGCCCAACTTGTCGCCATTGCACTGTTAAGTTCAACACAGTGGTGTGATGCTCTCCAAACTTGGACGATTGCACATCATTCCGAGACTTCAGTGCCGTACAGTAACGACATGACCAAAGTCAGAGCGCATGTTGTAGTGATAGATACATTTTCTTGACTGTCATCCCCTCATTTGTGCCGTTCCATGCTTTTCCAGTTCTGATCCATTTGTTAACTTCTAGGTGAATATCTCATAACGTGCTTCTTCTTTTTTTTCTTTTTTCTTTTTTGGGAAAGCAAGGAAACAAGCGTCAAGGACAGGAGACTCTCCTCGCCGTCCAACGGCACAGTGTAGCAAAGGTCAGACAGCGTAACAGGGCAAAGGGGCCACGGCCTCGATAGCTCAACAGGTGTGACACTGCCCAGCGCCGGGTCCAGTCCGCCACGCCACAAGCCGAAGTCGCGGAGCACATGACACTGCTACCGTTTCCCAGCAACGGACAGCCGCTGCGCGAACAAGGACACGGCCCGCGCCAACCACCCCGGCTGGTCACCCTCGCTGTGCCTGCCCCGACCCTTCTCGAGGCACAACGCCGCCAAACGACGGATGAAGCGCCAAGTGCGTGCTTCTTTTGAGAGTTTTGCCTGGTAATGTCATTTCCACAATGAAGGGGGTGGGGGTGTCCATCAACTAGATCTTGGCAGTCTGACACAAAGCTGAAGGAGGAAAATCACCTTGGTGCGCAAATTACTAACACACTAGCAAATGACTGTGCAGAGTAGTGTAGTCATCTGGACCTCTAGAAACGTTTCTAAACACAGAGTGAAACCAGTGTAAGATACTTCCTGAATCAGGCTTTACCCAAGTCAACATTGCAAAATCATCAAGGATTCAAGGCAATCACCTTGAACCCTCGATGATTTTGCAATGTCGCTTTCTGTGTAGAGTAAACTGATTTTTCCGGAAAAAAACGACCTAGGTACATTCAATAACAACAGTATTATGTGCATTTGTAGTTGTGGTTGTGTCGGTCCACTTCGGGTAAGTTTAAGTGAAGTTCCTTCCACCTGAAAACTTCTTGTACATCTAGTTATGTTTCAAGTCTTGTGAACGCGACACCTGACTTTAATGTGAATGTTTGGCTACGGCATGTCTGAGGCCTGAGATGTAAGACTGGTGATTATCTGAGGATGTCATATGGCCATGCGACGTTCTTCGAGCTTACCATAGACTAGGCATGTTTGTCAAGGCAAGTAGGTCGAGGCTAGTAGATAGGCTCTTGCTTTTTGTTATTTGAAACTTTTCCTGTGGGTTGTTTCATTCTTCAAGCACTTGCAAGCAAGTGTTGGGATTCTGAAAGGAGAACACATGTTTTAGTACCACCAGGGATGAGTGATGGTGACAGTGAAAGGAATCAAGAAGTTCTCTAACATGAAACCATAGGCATTGGATTCCAACACACTTTACAACTTCAATGAACGTCACATGGTGTGAATGTTTTGCAAGAGCTCGGCTTGCCTGGGGGAGAGATTTCCTATGAAATCTCATGTGCTCAAAACACACTTCAATTCAACATCTGCATGGAGGGCCTTGCGTGCCCCATTCATAATCAATGGTGCATGCCATGGTGAAAATGGTTCCACATCTATCAAGTTGTTGAAGGGAAGCTATTCCCATTTCTTCCTACGCCATCAATCTTACTCTGGTCAAGGGTGAAGATTGGACTCAAGATATGACAAAAGTGTCCCAACTCAATGTGTCAAGCGTGAATGGAGTCAAGAATCTCTTTTGAGATGCTTGATACACATGAGTTGCTACACGCGCACAAAAACCAAGCAATACAGGACCCCGGCACCATAAGGTGGTGCCGGGGCCAAGGGAGCCAACGGCTGAGGTGAGGGAGTGGCTGCCGTGGCAACAAAGTGGTTGGCGATGGAGGACTGCGCAGGACCCTTCCCCTTCCCCTTGGCCGCACCGCGGCGCAACAACGCTTTTTGCCTTTGCCACGAATGTTGTAGTCGCCGTCGCCGTCGGAGTCGACGACGTCGCGGTTCTTGTCTTCCTCGGCGTCTAACTGGTCCACTAGGTCTTGGTCGACGGCCTCGTAGTCGTCGTCGTCACTGTTGTCCGCGGCGCTGTGCTTGCCGCTCTTGCGGGTGGCCGCGTCGTCGAGATCTTGAAGGCGTTGTGCTGCCCTGACGGCGGCGCTGCGGTGCATGCTGGATGCGCTGGCAGCCGTGAGGACGGCATGCAGGTCGGCGAGGGAGTCCTTGCCGGAAGGGTCCATGGTGGCATTGTGTAAGTAAGACTGCAGTTGGGTTGGAGACAAGACAAGTGACACCTTGCACGAGTGCAGCAGCGAGTGCATGTAGGTAGGGAGGGAGTGCGGAGAGGATGCGCATGACCACGGGCGGCTCGATGTGCGGTTCGCTGGACTGCGGGCGTAGCGATTTTCAATGCATTCAAAATTGAAATCGACGCGACACGACAGCAGCACAAGTTCTGACAGCTCTGATCTGATCTGACGTACGGACCTGAACTCATGGTTTGTGGGCGGGCGAACCACGTCGATGGAACATACGACGCATGAAAGTCAAAAAAATAGAAAGTTTAGTCGAGTACCTCATCCGACTCCACGTCGTCGGGTCATTCGAAACTCCAACTTGGTGTGACGCGAGAACAGTCTTCATAGAAGTGTACTTTCAGATGAAAAATGTAGATTGTGCACATGAAAGTCGTAAGCATTCGTGAAATACGGGTTTGCGATACCTGAACATAGAGGTCCATCAAAGAATGAACAGTCGGAAAAATGTAATAATGTCAAAGTCGACTCCCTCAACGAAGTGGATACATTCACAACTTCAAAATGGAGGTACATGACGGCTGCACGTGAACAAAAACCCTTTGTCGACTTTTGTGCCGCGTCGGCGCTACGCAGCTCACATACACGGACACCTCCTCCGATATCAAAATCATAACGCAGATTAATAGAGCCGTTTGATCACAAATGCATAGAAAGCAACTTTGAAAAGCATGCAGCGGCAACGTGAACCATTCGGACCTTGCGAGCCACGTGTGTAAGGTAAGTGACGAGTGCCTTGTAGCAAACACAACCTAGAAAGACCACTTTGTCAGAAACAGAACCGACAACAATACCTCTTCGGACTGAACCTCAAAAAATGCACCGAGACATCCGGTGCAAGTCCCCAAGCTCTGCTCCTCACCCAACGGCCACGAGTGAAATGGTACAACACCGAGAGAAGAACCAAGACCGTTGGAACAACAAGCGAACATATTGGCAACGCGTCCGGCTAAAGTTAAGAAGCCGTTCTTTCCGTTGTTTTGTCCTATTCTGAATTGTATATACAGAGGATGTTCATTCCCTCCCAATTAACCAGAACAGTTCTTTCCATCCTGTTCCCCTTTGGTTTTGCGGCTTCGCCGTTGTGTCCTCGCTCTGCTCGCACCTCGCATACCTTGTCTTCGCCACTCTCTCCCAGCTCACAATTCTTCGCTCCGTCACTCTCGCTCCTTCGCTCAGCTCTCTCCCAGCTGCCCATCACTCATGTCACTCTCTCTCTCTCTCTCAACAGTTTGTCTACCTTGTCTCCTTGGCACCTCAGCCTCTCTCAAGCTCTGGGACTAACTCCTTGGGACCGCTCTCGCTTTCGTCACTTCGCTGACGTACTCGTGCACGTTTCGATGCTTCTGCCTGCTTCAGCTATTGCTGTTCTTGTGCCTACATTCTTTTGACATGGTATCAGAGCATGAGGCAACATCACCTGGTGCCCCGTGACCTAGTCATCATTTCACCGCTGCCATTGCTTTGCTCTTCCGTTCAGTCTTCGTCTGCCGCAACCACCGCCATTTCGTGCTCCTCTGCTTCGTCAGCAGCTAACGTTAGCAGTACTCTCTCGACTGCTTCGTGGACGGAAACGACACCTTGTCATCCCAGCCAAGCCCTGCACCCAGCTTCGCGCCCGTGGCCAACCTGGAGACGCTACGTCGATAACAACTGAGAACAGCTCCCGAGTCGTCGCTTGTCGCCATCTTCCTGGAAGCTTCCGGCCACCTGTCGCACATCCTCTCTCATCCCTCATCTGCCACAGACAATTGTGGCTTCCTCATCTGCTTCATCTGTCTCCTCCACTCCATCTGCTCCATCCCCATCCACCTCCTCTCAGCCAGTTCCTCGCGTCGTGTCCTCGCACCGCCCTCTCGTGTCGTCAGCAGCAGCAGCGTGCGATCCGTCTCCAGGACATCGGACACCACCAGTCTCCCTGCTCCCATTGCAAGCCAACTGGGGAACAAGTCGTCACTCTCCCGACAGAAGCGGATCAGCATCACTGCTTATCTCACGACTTCCTCTACTGCAGCCAATTGCCTCTTGCCGTCAGGATATTGGACACCACTAGTCTTCCTGCTCACGCTTCGAGCCAACTAGGGAACAAGCCGTCACTCTCCTGTCAGTAGAGAAACTGGTTGCCCCGCTCACGTCCACCACTGCTTTGCTGCCTGTCTCATCATCCTCCTCCTTCAGTGACTCCCTCTTCATACTTCCATCCTCCTTTCACGTCGCCTTATCAACATCGTTGCCAGCCTCAACTCCATTAGCCTCCACACATCCTCTTCATCCTCTGCATCCTCAAACCTGCCTTTGCATCAACTCTCTTTCAGTTTCCTCTGCCTCCTCCCGAATCATCTCCCTTTAGCCTCAGCTCCTGTCAGCATCAGCATCCTTCTCATCTTCACTTTGCATCGCATGTGGTTCCGCCCCTACGCCCACTCAGCCATCAATTGTCTTCACTTTCATCCGCCTCCGCATCGTTCTTCCGCTCGGCACGAGGATCTGCCCGGTCGCATCGCCCGTTGCGCGGCGACCTGCACGGACGCCAAAACTTCCTGCAGCGCACGCGGTTCGCCCCTGCGCCCACTTCGTCATCATCAACTTCCGCCTCCTCATCATCAGCATCTGTGGCCAATCCAAGGATCTGCACGAGCTAGCTGCACGCTTCACAGCAGCCTGCACCCACGCCAACAACAGATTTCTCGCGGCGCGTTGGCTCCTCCCTTCCCCTTGCCGCATCCTATTCCTGTACTTCAGCAGCGCACGTGGTCTTGCCCCTGCGCCCACTCTGCCGATTCAAGCATTCTTCTTCCACCATCCGCCCTCATCGCTTTCTTGGCATATGGATCTGCCCGGTTGCATCGCCTTCTGCACACTGAAACTTCCTTCAGCGCACGCGGCTCACCCCTCCGCCCACTCCGTCATCATCAGCTTCCGCCTCCGCATCATTTTTCATTTGCATCAGCACAAGGATCTACACTGCCCAATCGCCAATCTCGCAGCAGTTTGCATCTATGACCGGCAGCATACCTCCTGCGGCACGCCGGCTCTGTCTCCCCCTGCCGTGATCTACTCCTCCCAGAAAAATGGGGAATCCGTGGGCATACTGTCCCTTCTTGGCCGAAGATGGTCAAAACATTCTTCTCTGGACACGCAGTGTATGGTCCACTGGCAAACTCGTCTCAATTCAAGGGTATGGCTTCTGTGACGCAGCAACTACCTCAGCATGGGATCAACTGAAGACCATCATGCACCCCTCCTACCACACTCTCGTGGAAGAAGCAAGCAATGCACCTGATCTCTGGTACAAGCTGCAACAGACAGCTTGGGAGAGGCAGCACATCTCCTCCATCACTCTCCTTGTCACTGCACTCCCTCCAATTCACCTGGACAAGCTGTACTACCGACCCCAGGTCATGATCCCTCACAACCCACAAGAGAATCCACCAATCTGGGAACCTGGCAACGGGCGGCATACTCACAACTGAAGCCCTATCTATTGCATGGGTTTGCAATTACCAATGGACTTCTGGACGAGAAGAAGTACCTTGGGAAGGTGTGCAGCACCAGTGAGTTTGCAAGGAAGCATGAGGCTTTCAACAGGGACATGCGGGAGGGTCTAAAAGAGCTCATTGAACCTGACTTGCATCCCCTGCTGGAGAGGGAACCCAACAACATGACCGGAATGTGGAGGCAGCTGATCAACCATTGTGGAAGCTACATGCCACCTCGCTAAAACTATATCTATCAGCAGCAAGCAACAATGATTGCTCCACCCATAAGGTGCTTTGCCATCAGATCAGATCCAGTTGCACAACGCATCACTGTGTCGGATTCACGAGGGGTGTCAAAAACAGAATCCAACAACAATACCTCTTCGGACTGAACCTAAAAAAATGCACCGAGACATCCGGTGCAAGTCCCGAAGCTCTGCTCCTCACCCAACGACCACGAGTGAAACGGTACAACACCGAGAGAAGAACCAAGACCGTTGGAAAAACAAGCGAACATATTCGCAACGCGTCTGGCTAGAGTTAAGAAGCCGTTCTTTCTGTTGTTTTTTCCTATTCTGAATTGTACATAGGGAGGATGTTCATTCCCTCCCAATTAACCAGAACAGTTATTTCCATCCTGTTCCCCTTTGGTTCCGCGGCTTCGCCGCCGTGTCTTCGCTCTGCTCGCACCTCGCATACCTTGTCTTTGCCAGTCTCTCCCAGCTCATAGTTCTTCGCTCCGTCACTCTTGCTCCTTCGCTCAGCTCTCTCCCAGCTGCCCATCACTCATCTCACTCTCGCTCTCTCTCTCTCAACAGCTTGTCTACCTTGTCTCCTTGGCACCTCAGCCTCTCTCAAGCTCTGCGACTAACTCCTTGGGACCGCTCTCGCTTTCGTCACTTCGCTGACGTACTCGTGCACGTTCCGATGCTTCTGTCTGCTTCAGCTACTGCTGTTCTTGTGCCTACATTCTTCTGACACAAATGTCCTTAGCACGCGGCAGATTCGGTTCCCCAACACATTTTGACGATGGTCCGATCGGTTCACACGGTTGGGATTGCTGGATCGTATGATGCTACCACTTTCAAAACACGACTAACAGGCCATGTGAATGATCACAAAGGTTTAATACATGTCACTCAGTGATATATTGTGCGTTTGGTTCGGCTACAAAAACCGATTCGAATCGATTTTCCAAATCGAAACAAATTGGTTTTTGCCGCACACAACAGACCGAAACCAATCCGCCGGTTAAGATGACAGCGTCTGTGCGTAACGGTTTGATTCCCCGACGCCGCAGTTTTCCGGTTTTTTGGTCGCTTTGATTTTCCTCACCGGTTTGAAAACCCGAACTACCAGTACTAGCTGCTGCTGCTGCTATTGTTGTTGTGCATCACAACGACATTAGTTGTGAATCACAACAACATTAGTTGTGAATCACGACATTAGTCCAGGGTGTTGGGATTGTGTGCTTTGGTGGTGCGTCTGGCCCCTTGTATCTCTTTGACGTGCTTTTTGTGCCTGACCTTGAGCTGAGTTTGCTCTCTGTGCGTGCCTGCACTTTGATGGGACTCTCTGTGGAACACAATGCCGACTTCGCGACAATGACTGCTCTTGATACTCGCACTCTTGTTCTTCGTGCCTCTGTTGTGGATGATCTGTATCGTGTTCATTGGATCTCTTCTTCGCCTTGTTCCCCTTCCCCTCCTGCTTATGTGTTTGTCACTGGTGTCCTGTTTGCTGAGCATCAGCGCCTGTTGCATCGATGTATGTGTCATGTGGGCTCCGACAATGTGTCGAAGCTCATTAGGACATAGCCCTCCCTCAGTCTTGACGCGGCCTCTTTCGAGAAGCTGCCCAAGACCGATTGTCTGTTCTACGCTCAGGGTAAGATGCATCGCTGCACCTATCCTGACTCCCGTTCTCAAGCCCTTCGTCTCCTTGAGCTAGTCCATTCGGACCTTCTCGGTCCTCTCCCTGTTGAGTCCTTATCCAATCAAGGCCAATACATCCTCACCCTGACCGATGACTTCACCCGGATGTGGTGGGTCAACAGCCTGCGCCAGAAGAGTGATGCCGCTCTCGCATTTTTTCTCTGACGAGTGATGGCTGAGCGTCAGTCTCGCCACTCGCTGCACAAATTCCGCTCGGATCGCGGCGGCGAGTTTCTTGGTGAAATGGACAGTTTCTTTGCCGAGCGCGGGACTTTTCACCAGGTCTCTGGTCCTGCCACTCCTCAGCAGAACGGTGTCTTTGACCGTTGGAACCGCACCATGGAGGATGCGGTTCATGCTATGCGGTCTGAGTGCGGTCTCTCGGTATCCTTCGCCTTCGAAGGATTCGCCTACATGACGTGGGTCTGGAACCGTTTCCCGCACGGTCCTCTTCCGGACCACGTTACACCGTATGAGCTATGGTTTGGCCACCGTGCCAATCTACATCTTGCTTGTGTCTTGGTCTCAATGGCTTCTGTGTGGTACACGGAGGATCAGCAGGGGTCCAAGGTCTCTCTGCGGGGCTGCTTATGTGCCTTTGTTGGTATCTCCCCGCAGTCAATGGCCTGGCGTTTCTGGGACCCCGCTCGTTGTCGCATTGTTGAGTCCCACGACGTGCTCTTCTTTTAGTCTCTCACCTACCGCGATCTGACCTCAATTGTTTTGATGTCTGTCACACATGTTCTTACGTGTGAGCTTTCTTCACGTATGGGAGAGTCTGAGCCTACGAGCACCTCTCGTCCGGCTGATGTATCCGTTTCAGCCCACCCCACTTCTCGGTCTCCGGCTCTTGATGACTTGGCGATCATCGCTGTTGGCCAAGAGACCTCTCCCGTCTAGCCTGTATTCTCTTCTGCGCTCTCGCACCCCATAGACACCCATGATGCTGTCCCTCTGTCCACCGGTACTCCTGTCTCTGTGGGCGGTCCTGCTGCCACTCCCAGTCCTGTGTCTCCCGTCAGTTCACCAGCCTCTCATCCCACTGCATCACTTGCCCCTGTGCCTCAGTCCTCACCGGATGTGGTCGTGCCTGTCTCTGAGCCTGCGGTCACCCCTTCGAGCCCAGGCTACTCGTGTGAGCCCGGTGGTCATCCTCGACCGTTGGGCTCCGTAGCCCAACGAGTGTCAGGTCTTGCACCCAGGCGCTCCACTCGCAGCGTTGCGAGTGGCCATCCCGGCACAAAGGCCCTTGGCCTGAGTGTCCATTTAAATCACACAAAGGTACATCCAGCATATCCTGNTCTGATCGTCTCTAGTGGTTCACGTCTACTGTTTTGGGCGAATCTGAGACTGAGCGTGAGCTTTCTGGTCGCCTCACGCTATGTGAGCAGGAATTTAGAGACAGTCAGTTTGCGAAGGGAATAACGTCGTTTTGAGTTAGTTTTTGAACATAGACATGATCACAACATTTATAGGGATAGTCATGAGCTTTCCAACGCACCAAACCGCGTGCAATTCGGCCAAGTGTAGCTCAAGTTATGCTTGCCGAAGCGCAGGTCTCACCCACCACAGAAGCCTGACGCCGCCACTCGTCGTGGCGCCTTCATTCACGTGCGAAGCGCCTTTCCCAAGGCGCATGTCCCATTGCACATTGTGTGGGGGTCCCCTGCACTGTTTCCACGGACCCTACCCACTTTGGGTCGTGTTTGGTGATGGGGTGTGACGAGGTTCGAAACCTGTCCGCGGACCTGCAGTCAGAATTTTGACTAAGTCCCCGAGTAACAAAACGTACTTCTGAGTTTCGGACGTCGCGCCAGGATTTTGGTAAAGTCCCTCAGTAACAACCTGCACTACTGGATCCGGTGGATGATCCGCCGGATCAGGTGGATCATCCACCGGACGCCTCCGGCACGCCTATCGGAGCATTTTCTCCACATGGTATTTTTGTTACTCGGTCCGGTCGATTATCGACCGGATTTCGAGTCGCAGCCGGCTCCCCCACGCTCATCGCATGCCGGTATGCGGGTTTTGCTTTGGCCAAGCAATCCGCAAGCATGCTGTGCGTGCTGCAGTGCTGCAGCACCACCTGCCCCTTCTCGACCATGTCCCGTGCGTAGTGATAACGCACGTCAATGTGCTTCGTCCTCCTGTGCTGCGTCGGGTTGTTGGTCAGCAAGATGGAGCCGGTGTTGTCCTCGTGCACCACCGTAGGCTCCTGCTGCGGCACGCCCAGCTCCCCCAGCAACCTGCGGAGCCACACTGCCTCCTTGACCGCCTCGGCCAGCGCGATTTACTCAGCTTCCACTGTGGAGGTGGCGACGTAGTCCTGCTTCCTGCTGCACCACGAGACTGCTGCACCAGCGAGGAAGAACACGTAGCCGGATGTGGACTTCCGCTTGTCCACATTGCCAGCGTAGTCTGCATCCGTGTAGCAGACCAGACGCAAAGGGTCCGCCCGCCCTTTGCCCTCGAACCTCAGGCGCGCGTGCCGTGTCGCCTGCAGGTAGCGGAGGATGCGCTTGACCGCCTGCCAGTGTAGTGGCCCTGGATCGGCCACATACCTGCTCACTTGGCCCAGCGCGTAGGCCAGGTCCGGTCGAGTTGCCACCATGGCGTACATGAGGCTGCCCACCGCCAATTGGTAAGGCACCCCTGCCATATCCTCCCGCTCTTCTTTTGTTTGCGGCGCCATTGCAGCACTCAGTTCATAGGTTGTGGAGACAGGACTGCACACTGGTTTGCAGTCCTCCATGCCGTACCGCTTCAACACCTCGGCCACGTATTTGGCCTGCCCCAGCTCAAGCGTGCGCGCCCTCCGGTTCCGCGTAATGCTCACCCCGAGGTAGAACTCCAGCTCCCCCATGTCCGACATCTGGAACCTGCTGCTCAGCTGCTCTTTCAGCTGCTGTAGGCTCGGCAGGTCTGAGGAGCACAAGATCAGATCGTCCACGTAGAGTGCGACAATCTGATGGAGCTTCTTGCTGCGCTGCACGTATACACTGTGATCCGCCTCACAGCGCTTGAAGCTGAGTTGTGCCATGAAGCTGTCCATCTGTTGGTACTAGCATCGGACGATTGTTTTAGCCCGTACAAGGACTTCCGCAGCTTGCACACCTTGCCCTCCGGCGCCTCCACCCCCTCTGGCACCTCCATGTAGATTTCCTTGTCGATGATGCCATTGAGGAAGGCCATCTTTACATCCATTTGGTGGAGCTCCATATCCTTAGCGGCTGCCACCGCAAGGATCACCCGGATGCTTGTGAACTTGGCGACGGGGGCGAACGTCTCATCATAGTGCTCGCCCTTACGCTGTGCGTACCCGTTCGCCACGAGCCGCGCCTTGTACTTGTCAACCACACCTTCCTTTGTGAACTTGGTCTTGAAGACCCACTTGGAGCCGATGACCTTGGCGTCTTTCGGCCTGTCAACCAGCTGCCACGTGTCGTTTTCTGCAATGGACGCCAACTCCGACTTGATGGCAACGTCCCACTGCTTTCCCTCGGGCCGCGCAAGCGCCTCTTGCACGGTCGTCGGCTCTGTTGATGCAGCCAGCATGCACCGTGTCATGCCNTAGTGCTCGCCCTTACGCTGTGCGTACCCCTTCGCCACGAGCCGCGCCTTGTACTTGTCAACCACACCTTCCTTTGTGAACTTGGTCTTGAAGACCCACTTGGAGCCGATGACCTTGGCGTCTTTCGGCCTGTCAACCAGCTGCCACGTGTCGTTTTCTGCAATGGACGCCAACTCCGACTTGATGGCAACGTCCCACTGCTTTCCCTCGGGCCGCGCAAGCGCCTCTTGCACGGTCGTCGGCTCTGTTGATGCAGCCAGCATGCACCGTGTCACGCCGATCCATCGACCGGTGCCTGCGTCGAAATGCTTCCCCGCTCTCCGCTGCCTCCCGCTGCGGCGCGGCAGTCTTGGCGGTGTCTCCTCGCTCTGCTGCGATCCTTCCGACTCAGCCCGCTTCGGTGAATCATCAACCGGACGGCTTCCCGAGGATTCTTCCCGCTCCAGTGAACCATCAACCGGACGGGCGGCGCGTCCGGAGGATTTTTCTCCGACGTCCGACGCGAACTCCGCCGGGAGTGCGCGCTTCGGCACCCGCGGTGCCTCCTTCGACGGATCTTTCCGCCGGATCTTCAGCCCAGCTGCATCATCGTCGGAGTCCTCCGCGTCGGCTGCTGCACCTGCCGCACCGCCGCGCTCCGACGCCGCATCATCGACCTCCGCGTCCGCTGGCTCCTCTTCGTAGTCAAGGAGCTGGAACCACTCCCCCTGTTTTGGATTGTTCCCGACGCTCATGTCCTTGCTGCTGCTGCTGCTGAAGCTCTGCTCCTCGTCAAACTCGACATCACGGCTGCGGATGATCTCTTGCGTGCGTGGGTCCCAGAGCCGATATGCCTTTTGTGCCCTCTCGTAGCCGAGGAACAAGCACGGCTTCGCCCGCGGTTCCAGCTTGCTGTCGCGTCGTTGCGCCGCCTGCACCATCGCTTGCGCCTTGCACCCGAACACTTTCAGGTGCGCCACGTTTGGCTTGCGCCCGCTCCAAACCTCCTGTGGCGTCTTCCAGCCGCCCTTACCCTTCAGCACCGCTGTTGGGGTGAGGTTGATGGTGTAGCTTGCTGTACGCACAGCCTCCGCCCAGAACCCTCGCGGCAACCCCGCATCCACAAGCATGATCCGCACCATGTTGAGCAGGGTCTGGTTCGTCCGCTCCGCCACTCCGTTGGACTGTGGCGAGTACAACGTAGTGGGTTCCTACTTGATGCCCTGCTGCTTCATCCACCCGCTGCAGCCCACGTACTCTCCGCCATTTTCGCTGCGTAGCGCTCTGACCTTCCGGCCAGTCTGCCTCTCCACCGCTGCGACGTACTCCTTCAGCCTGTCCAGGACCTTGCCCTTCCGCTTCATGAAGTACACTAAGATTTTTCTGCTGCAGTCGTCAATGAAGGTGACAAAGTACCTCAAGCCGCCGTTTGACGGTGTTTTGAACGGTCCGCACACATTGTTGTGCACGACCTCCAGCATGTCCTTTGTGCGAGCTTCGTTCTCGTTGAACGGCCTGCGCCACGCCTTGTCCAAAATGCAAGGCTCGCACCTTTTGTGCGCTGCTGCATCTGCTGCCGCGTCTGCACCGTCGATGACGAGGCCACGCACCATGTCGCGCTTCGCCATCTCCTTAACGGTTGCGGGCGCCGAATGCCCCAACCGTCGGTGCCAGAGCTCCAGATCAGCGCTTCCTCCCTTGGCCATGTTGACGACACGCTCCTGCGAATCTGCTACGTCAGATGCCACGGGGACCACCTTGGTCTCCACAATGTAGAGACCGCCCTCACGCTTCGCCTCCATCATGACCTCGCCGTCGCCGTCGATGCATACCACTGCGCCTTTCCTGCGGAAGAGCACCTCATATCCCTTGTCTGTCAAGCGGCTAACACTCTGGATGTCAGCCAGGCCGGGGACATGTTGCACATCACGGATTGTGCATAGCTCCTTCTTGCCGCCCACCACGACTTCCACCTCCACGTCGCCTTGGCCAGCCGTCGGCTCGACTTTGTCGTTCGCGACCACCATTGACTTGGAGGACTTCTCGTAGGTGACGAACCCCACCTTCTCAACTTGGGTGTGCTCCTCGGCCCCGGAATCCAGGCACCGCCTGTTGGCCTTCTTGAGGAAGTGATTCTTGTTGCCGTTGAGGAGCGACCGTCCCTTACTGTTTTTGCCGCCGGTCTTCGCCTCCTCCGGGCACTCATGGGTCCAATGGCCCTCCTTGCCACAGTTGCGGCACGGACCTTTCTTGGCGCCCTTCTTGCCGCCGCCCTTTCCGCCACTTCCTCGGCCCCCGCTTCCGCCACCGCGCGTTTTGGTGACGAGGGCCGATGAGGAAGACGAGGACTCCCCGCAGCTTCGACGCTGCGCCTCGTTGCGGATGTACTCTGCGACCGCGCCATAAGTGAGCTTGTCCTCCGACCATCCTCCAAGTGCGGTGATGAGTGGACCCCAACTGTCAGGTAGAGCCATGAGGAGGGCCATCGCCTGCAGCTGCGTGTCGATCTTCCACCCCACGTCATTGCATTGCGAGGCGAGCCACTCGATCTGCTGCATGGCGGAGATGACATCATCTCCCTCCTCGATTCTCACCGTGAGGAGTCGCTTCATCGCGAAGATTTTGTTCGCGAGTGACTTGGATTAGTGGATGGCGCAGAGCTTTTCCCAAGCTTCGGCTGCCAGCTTACAGCCTTGGAAGTAGCCCCACTGCGACTTGGCTGTCCCGGACACCAGGAGCATGAGCGCCTCCGTGTTCTTCTTTTCGAAGGCCTGCTTCTCCGCGTCCGTAGCAGTCGCCTCTGTGAGCACCTCCTTTCCCAACATGACATTCAGCAGCCCCTTAAGCGAGAGGTGTAGTTCAAACTGCCACCTCCATAGCCTGAAACCTGGGCCACCCGCATACTTCTGAATGGGCTGCGTCTCCTTCTGCGCCATGTGCGCAGCTGCTACTCCGACGAGTTCTCAGAACTTCACGGCGACGTCCAAGATGACGATCCCGTGCGCTGCGGAAGACGTGAACGTTGGAGGCGTTCAGACCTGTGGGCCCATAACCCTTTGTCAGGATGAGATCCACGTGATGCGGTCCAGACGTTTGTCTGATTGTCTCTAGTGGTTCACGTCTACTGTTTTGGGCAAATCTGAGACTGAGCGTGAGCTTTCTGGTCGCCTCACGCTATGTGAGCAGGAATTTAGAGACAGTCAGTTTGCGAAGGGAAAAACGTCGTTTTCCGTTAGTTTTTGAACATAGACATGATCACAAAATTTGTAGGGATAGTCATGAGCTTTCCAATGCACCAAACTGCGCGCGATTCGGCCAAGCGTAGCTCAAGTTATGCTTGCCGAAGCGCAGGTCTCACCCACCATAGAAGCCTGACGCCGCCACTCGCCGTGGCGCCTTCATTCACGTGCGAAGCGCCTTTCCCAAGGCGCATGTCCCATTGCACATGGTTTGGTGGTCCCCTGCACTTTTTCCACGCACCCTACCCACTTTGGGTCGTGTTTGGTGATGGGGTGTGACGAGGTTCGAAACCTGTCCGCGGACCTGCAGTCAGAATTTTGACTAAGTCCCCGAGTAACAAAACGTACTACTGAGTTTCGGACGTCGAGCCAGGATTTTGGTGAAGTCCCTCAGTAACAACCTGCACTACTGGATCCGGTGGATGATCCGCCGGATCAGGTGGATCATCCACCGGACGCCTCGGCAGGCCTATCGGAGCATTTTCTCCACATGGTATTTTTGCTACTCGGTCCGGTCGATTATCGACCGGATTTCGAGTCGCAGCAGGCTCCCAGAGCCGCTGCGCATACCCCAACTTTGGAAAGCCATATCTCCCTTGATACTTGTCCGATTTTGGCGAAACAACTTCCACCAGATTTAGCGACTCGTCAACTTTTAGGGGCAATCCTCCATTTTAGGATCCGAGCATATTTTGAGTCACCAGATCCGCCGGAGCGGAGTTTCTATTTTCTGGCGGCTCGTCAGCGCCTCCCAGCGCTACACTTGGGCATGCGGAGGAGCAATTTTTCAACAGAGTTTACAAGCTAGTCAACCTTCCACCTGGGAGGAAGGCGATTCAGGTCAAGTAGGTCTTTCGCAAGAAGGTGAAGCCGGATACCTCACTGGAATGCCACAAGGCTTGCTTCGTCATCAAGGGGTACTCTCAGATGAAGGGCGTTGATTACACTGACATCTTTGCCCCTTTCGGCTGCATGACCTCAGCTCGCGCTTTATTTGGTGTAGTGGCTCAGCATGACTGGGAACTACACCAGATGGATGTGAACAATGCGTTCCTCCATGGCTCTCTAGATGAGGAGATTTACGTGGCCCAGCCACCAGGCTTTGAGGATGGTGACAAGGTCTGGCGCTTGTGCAAGTCCTTGTATGGACTCAAGAAGTCTCCTCAGTGCTGGAACCGGGAGATCACAGGCACTCTGACTCGTGCGGGATATGTAAAGAGCGAGGTGTTTCCCTCTCCTTTCATCCGATAGGTGCCTGAGCGGTTCACTGCCATCCTGGTCTATGTGGACGACCTCCTGATCACATATCCCTCCATGGAGGCCGTGAAGGAGGCCAAGGCGGTCCTCGAGACTGCCTATAGGATGAAGGACATTGGTCCTGCAGTAGTGTTTCTTGGCATGGAGATTGTACGAGACCGCAGACGCCGGACGCTTCTGTTGCATGAGGCCGGATACGCATGCATTTTGGGGGAGCGCTTCAGTGACCTCCTTGGCGCAGTTCCAACGACCTCCACACCTCTCACACCTGACGGGCAGGGCGCCCTGAAGGTGGACGATACCACACAGCTGGGGGAGACAAAGGATGTGACCTTGTACCTCCACCTCATCGGATCTCTGATGTACCTGGCCACTACAACACGTCCCGACATCACTTTTGCCGTCAACCTCCTTGCACATTTTTTGCAAACTCCACGTGCTAGAGCCCTCTAGATGTTAATGCGCGTGGTGCGGTATGTGGTTTCCACACCGTACCTTCGATTCTGCTTTCGCCGGCAGTGCTTGGTGGTTCTTGACGGCTACACCGACAGCGACTAGGCCTAGAGCCCAGATGGACGCAGTCGCACCGGTTACGTGTTCCTGCTCGGTAGTACCGCTGTGTCCTGGCGCAGTGGGAAGCAGGGCTGCATCGCACGTAGCTCATCAGAGGCAGAGTATATTGCCCTTGGTGCAGGTGTTGCTGAGGTTGTGTGGCTACAACGCCTGTTCCTTGAGCTTGGTCAGTCAGTGCCTGCCATTGTGCTTCGTTGTGACAACCAGGGTGCTCTTGCCATTGCGGAGAACTCTAGTGTCCTTCATGCTCGTACGAAGCACATTGCAGTTGAGCATCATTTCGTGCATGATCTGGTGGAGCGACACGTGAGCTCCGTCATATGGGTCGGCACTGACATGCAGCGTGCTAACTTCTTGACGAAGGCACTGGCACACGGGAAGTTTTTGGTGGCCATTCCTTTCGTTGGAATTCGCCCCTTATCTGAGAGTGATTGAGTATGGGGTGTGTCTATGTTTGTGCCACAACTGTTTTTTCACTCGTTTCAGTGCTGCACGTGTATGAACATGCGTACCATCGGGTCACGGAGGAGTGTTGTGATTTGTGACATTCCTGTCGACCTGTACAGTTTACTGTGACCACTCGGCCGTGTCCATGCTTGTGCGGATCCCTGATGCGGACCCAGGTGGCACCAGGGCGTCCTCTGGCGGTGGACAACCTGCTCGGAGCTGATCGACGGTCACCCCAGAGTCCTGGATGTTGTCTGGGACCTTCTACAGTTTTTTTGCAACTTGTAAGGTTTTATTGGTGGACTGGCCGTGGGCCCGATTTGCATGTCTTTGCATTGTGTGTCCACCGTTTGTTGCCGGATGCATGCATGTGACCAGTCGTAGCGTATGGCTTGAGATTTTGCATGTGTAGGTTCAAACTGTATAGCATTCTGACTTGTCTACGCGGAGTTACTGCCAAAACAATGGTTTTGGGCCGGTTTTAGGACAGACCTTGCACTGTCGCGTGCGCCACCCACCGTGCGCCGCGGCAGGTACTTACGCCATGGACCTGTCATTTTTCGTTTCTCTCTGCAAATGCCATTGAAGCATCCTGACACTTTGCCTTGTGTCCCCTAGCCAGACCCTTGCCGTTCTGTGCACGACTTGTGACTATCGTCACCGTCTGACCAGGCACTGACGCCTAGTCAGCGGCAATATCGCTAGGAAGCTTCCACACATTTTCCTACCCGGGTCTTGACCACCGAGAAAATACAAGCAGTGCTGAAAACACTCAAAATCAGCATCTAGACATCACAAAGGACTTTTCGAACATTGGAAGCACTACTACAGCCATCGGGTCTCCTTGTCGCACCGGTATAGTCCACCGGGTGCGCAGGTTCAACCCACCGAGAAACTCCCCTAGCTCCCAACAAGCCAACAGGGCAGCCGGAATGCATCGACCACGTCTCATGGTCGCTGCCATAGATGCTGGAAAAGTCTTGGGACACTCTGGAGGCCCGTCTTGTCGTCATACCCTCGTCTACCATATACCAAAAACGTAGGTACATGGGTAATCCATCACCGTTGGTCGTGACGGATGGAAGCCACACAAACGAACACTCCCCCTGGCTGACATAGCCATCAACTCGACAACAAATGAACAAAGGCATGGAACAACAGAGTATGCCAAAGCACAATCTACACCAGTCATCTACGCACACACATACGCACACACACACATAAACACACACACACATACATACACACACACATACACACACACACACACACACACACACACACACACACACACAC
>SZWC01007501.1:87975-98729 GCA_023375785.1 Penium margaritaceum
GGTGGGAGGGCCGAACCGGCCCTCCCGCTACAAAAACATTTGTACGTGAGAATGTCTTGTATTGTAATCACTTCCATAAACTACGTTCCCCACATTCGTTGTATCCATGCATGTGTTCGTGTCTGTATACATTTACATGCATCCATCTATGAATTTTATCAGTGTAAGTTTAATAGAAGGTATTCATTTTATGTGTTAGTTTCTTCATACATCTATGATTCGACCATCCAGTGTGAATGATCCATCGTGACTTTGTCTATGACGACCAATTGTAATCTCAATAAAGCTAATACTTCGTGTTATTTAGTTGTTGGTTTCTTTTAATGCTTTCTTAAGATTTACTCCTTTACCACATAGATTCAACGTTTTAGGTAATGGTAAATTTTAAGATGAAGCCGAGTATGTAGCGTCAGCTATCTTGGAGTGTGTACAAGTTGGTTCTCGTTAATACATCTCGCGCCCATAGAATGTTACGGTCCTCTTCTTGACCAGTCCGGAGCGCTTGAGAGAATCAAATTTGACCACGTTGAATATTCTTGGTTTATTTCCTACGTTCTACAGGAACACAAAGTAAGAATCACAGATCGCAGGCTGACGGACGTCCCAAAAACAGGTTCATGAACCGATAACAAGAGGTTATAGCGTAACTCAAAGAAAGAGTTCAATTTTGCACGCAAAACGTGCAAATGATTACGTAGTTACCCTCCATAAGAAACAAACAAACCTTTTTGCCTCTCTCAAACTGGATAATGAAAAAGAACACATTAAGTCATAAGTACATCTTCACGCTCAATAGCAGAAATGATGCATATTGAGAAGATGCATGGAAGCTTTCTAGCGACACATCTGCTGACTCGGCGTCAGTGCCTGGTCAAACAGTGACGACAGTCACAAGTCGTACATAGAACGGCAAGGGTCATGCTAAGAGACACAAGGCAAAGTGTCAAAACTCTTCAATAGCATTTGCAGAGAGAAATGAAAAATGACAGGTCCATGGCATAAGTACCTGCCACGGCGCACAGCGGGTGTCGCACGCGGCAGCAAAAGATCTGTCCTAAAACCGACCCAAAACCACTGTTCTAGCCGTAACTCAGCGCAGACATGTCAGAACACTACACCGTCTGAACCTAGACATGCAAAATCACAAGCCAGATGCTATGACTGGTCACATGCATGCATCCCGCATCAAACGGTGGACACGCAATGAAAAAACATGAAAATCGGACCCACGGCCAGTCGAGCGATAACCTTCAATGTACTACAGAAAAATCTGCAGGAGGTCCCGCGCAGCGTCTAGAGCTCTGGGATGGTCATCGATCAGCTCCAAGCTGGTAGTCCGCCACCAGACAACGCACCGGTACCACAAGGGTCCGCATCAAGGGTCTGCACGGGTATGGACACGGTCGAGTGGTCACAGTAAACTGTACAGGTCGACAGGAACGTCACAAATCACAACACTCCCCCATGACCCGATGATACACATGTCCATGCACGTGCAACACCGATACGAGTACAACAACGAGTGCAAAAACAGTTGTGACACAGACACAGACACACCCCACACTCAACCACTCTCAGGCAAAGGGCGAAACCCAACAAAATGAGTGGCCACTAGAAACTTCCCACGTGCTAGTGCCTTCGTCAGCACGCTATATGTCAGTGCTAACCCATATGACGGAGATCACGTGTCGCTCCACCAGATTGCGCACTAAGTGATGCTCAAGTGCAACGTGCTTTGTGTGAGCATGAAAGAGACCAAAGCTTCCCACAATGGCAAGAGCACTCTGGTTTTCGCAACAAAGCACAATGGTAGGTACTGATTGACCCAGCTCAAGAAACATGCGCTGCTAGCCAAACTACCTCTGCGACCCCTACACCCAGAGCAACATACTCTGCCTCTGATGAGCTAAGTGCAATGCAGCCCTATTTCCTGCTTTGCCAGGACATAGCAATACCACCGAGCTGGAACACGTAACAAGTGCGACTTCGTCCATGTGGACTCCGTGCCAAGTCACTGTCGGTGTAGCTGCCTAGGACCACCGAACAATGTCGGTGAAAGCTGAGTCTGAGGTACAGTGTGGAGACCACATACCGTACCAGTGGCACAGCCGCATGAAGGGCTCTAGCATGTGGAGCCTACATAAACTGTGCAAGGAGGTTGATGGGAAAGGCGATGTCAGGACGTGTAGTAGTGGTCAAGTACATAAGAGATCCGATGAGACGGAGGTACAAGGTCTCATCCACTGTCTCCCCCAACTGTGTGAAATCATCCAACTTTAGGGCATCCTGCTTGTCTAGTGTGAGAGGTATGGAGGCCGTGGGCACTGTGCCAAGGAGGTCACTGAAGCAGTTCCCCACAACACATGCATATCTGGCCTGATGCAGTAGTAGTGTCCAACGTTTGCGGTCTCGCACAATCTCCATGCCAAGGAACACCGCTGCAGGACCAAGGTCCTTCATCCTATAAGCATTCTGGAGGACCGCCATGGCCTCCTTCACGACCTCCATGGACGGAAATGCGATCGGAAGGTTGTCAAAATAGACCAGGATAGCGGTGAACCGCCCAGGAGTCCGTCGGATAAAGAGAGAGGGATTTGCCTCCCTCTGTACATATCCCGCACAAGTCAGGGTGCCAGTGATCCCCTGGTTCCAACACCAAGTAGACTGCTTGAAGTCGTACAAGGACTTGCGGAGGTGCCAGACCTTGTTACCGTCCTCAAAGCCAGGTGGCTCAGCCACATAAATCTCTTCATCCACAGGATGAGGAGATTTAGGAGATTAGGAGATGGAGAGTCATGGAGGAAGGCATTGTTCATGTCCATCTGGTGCAGTTCCCAGTCATGTTGAGCCACTACACCAAACAGAGTGCGAGCTGAGGTCATGCGGCCAACAGGGGCAAAGGTGTCAGTGTAGTCAATGTTGTCCATCTGAGAGTACCCCTTGACGACCAAGGGAGCCTTGTGGCATTCTAGTGAGCCATCCGGCTTCACTTTCTTGCGAAAGACTCACTTGATCTGAATAGCCTTCCTCCCAGGTGGAAGGTTGACTGGCTCGTAACCTCAGTGCTCTTGGATGGCTCAAAGCTCATCCTCGTAGGCATCAGGCCAGGCATCAACATCCTGTAATGAGAAGGCTTCCCTTAGTGTGCTCGGGACAGGCGCCAAAGAGGGAGAGCTCTTAGTGGCAAGAGCACACGCCTCAGTGCTAGGTCGAAGGACCACAAGGTTGGTAGCTGCTTCACAAGTGATGTGAAACTCGCGAGTGATGAGATCGTGCCCTACGGGGCACGCTGGATGTACCTCTGTGTGCTTAGTGCAAACACTCAGGCCTAGGGCCTTTGTGCTGGGATCACCACTCACGATGCTGCGAGTCGAGCGCATGGGTGTGGAACATGATGCTCGATGGACTCCGTAGTCCAATGGTTGAAGACGACTCCCGGGTTCATGTGAGTAAGTTCGGCTCGATGGGCGCATCTCACGCTCAGAGACAAGCACGATAACTAGTGGTGAGGACAAAGGAGCTGGTGATGCTCTGCGAGGACATGCGTGCGTGGGAGACACGGGACCGGGTGAGGCAGGTGAGGCAGGACCATGCACGGAGGAATGAGTATTGGCGAAAAAAGGTACAGGATCATGAGTACCTGTGGGGTGCGAGGGAGAAGGAGTAGAAGCCCACTATGCTGGGGAGGTCTCTGGGCCGATAGCAATGATCGTTGGGTCATCAAGGCCCAGAGACCGAGACGTGGAGGGAGCTCGAACGGACACATCAGCCGTGCGAGAGGTGCTCAAAGGCTCAGACTCCCCCATCCATCGAGAAGCCTCATACGTGGGAACGTGCGTGATGGACAGCGACGTGATCGAGGTCAAATCAGGGTAGGTGAGAGAATCAAAGAAGAGCGCGTCGCGTGACTCAACGATGCGACGACAAGCAGGATCCCCAAAACGCCAGGCCTTCGACCGCAGAGAGATGCCGACAAAGGCACACAAGCAACGTCACGGTGAGACCTTGGACCCCTGCTGGTCCTCGATGTACCATATAGAGGCCAAGGACCCCAAGACGCGGGCAAGGCATAGGTCAGCACGGTGGTGAAACCAAATCTTGTACGTTATGACGTGGTCCACAAGGGGATTGTGAGGGAGGGGGTTCCAGACCCAGGTTATGTAGGCGAATCCTTCAAAGGTGAAGGACTCCGGGAGACCGCACTCAAACCGCATAGCGCGAACTGCATCCTCCATGGTGTGGTTCTAGCGCTCAGAGACACTCTTTTGCTGAGGAGTAGCAGGGGCATAGACATGGTGAAAAACTCCGTGCTTGGCAAAAAAACTGTCCATCTCGCCAAGAAACTTGCCGCCACGATCCGAGCAAAAGGTATGCAGCGTGTGGCGGGACTGACGACCAGGCATCACTACCTAGAGGCGAAACGCAAGAGTGGCATCACTCTTCTGGCGCAGGGTGTAGACCCACCGCATCCAGGTGAAATCATCAGGGTCAGGACGTATCAACCCCGATTGGATAGAGACTCAACAAGGAGAGGACCAAGGAGGCCCAAATGGACTCACTCGAGAGGGCGAAGCGCACGAGAACGGGAGTCAGGATAGGTGCAACGATGCAACTTACGTTGAGCGCTGAAGAGACTGTCGGTCTTGGGCGGCTTCTCGAAGGAAGCCTCGTCAAGAGCGACTGCGAGTTGTGTCCGAATGAGCTTCGACATAGTGTCGGAACCCACATGATATAGACGACGATGAAGCAATCGCTGGTGCTCAGTAGACACAATGCCAATGACAAAAACACGAGCATGAGTGGAAGGGGAGCAAGCACCAGGAGAAGTCTCAGAGATGCAATACAGGTCATCTGCAATAGAGGCATGAAGAACAACATTACGGGTGTCAATAGCAGCCACCATCGCGGAGTCTGCAGTGTGCTCCACAGAGATTCCTATCAATGTGCAGGCACATACAGAAAGCAAACTAAGCTCAAGGTCAGGCACAAAAAGCACTTTGGAAAGAAACAGGGGGCTAGATGGACCATGGAAGCACACAACCCCAACGCCCTGGACCGTAAGGACTGACTAGATTCCTATGCGGACGGAACGAACAGACGCAACTGGATCGAGAACAACAAAGTCACTACGCCGACAGGTCATGTGATGAGTGGCACCAGCGTCGATGATCCAAGTGCCACTGGGATCACGACTGGAGGACGTCGCTGTACAACGAGCAATGGAACACTCGACCTTAGACCGGCGCTAGGCAACAGGTAAGGAGGGACAACGAAGGGCTCAAAGGTGAGGCTCCTTAATCAAATCGGTAGTATCATGCCCATCAACATCACATGCCACTTGTGCCCTCACACACGAGTCATCATGAGCGCCAAGGACAGACGAACAAACACTATGTGGACCACTTGGTTGTGACAACACACTCGTACCTCCCTGAAAGAAAAGCGCCGGAAGGTGACGGAGCTCAGCGATCGTGCGGTCACGTGGGTCGGGGTCGCCGCTACTCGTCGGTGGTGAAGTAGGAACTGCTACGGTCGTGGTCACCGCGTTCCAAGAGGATGTGCTGTTTGACATAGACCGTAGTGCATGCGTAGCCTGAAGCCGACAAGTGATTTGCGCCTAGTCAAGCCTTTGCTGGCACTCAGTGTAGCGATGAGCGCCTCCGTAGTTGTAGCAATGAATAGAGCATCCACTGCTACAACTCAATGGCTGCTGCTGCTCTTACTGCTGCTGGCCCGAACCGCGCCTTCGTCTCCCCTTCTTCCCCTGTGCCATTGCTGCCACACCCTGTGTCTGAGTCGGGGTAATCGTGGTGGGAGAGGAAGAGGAGAACGTGCCAAAGGATGGAGGAGTAGACTACAGGAGGGGCATCGGTGGCGACGCGATGACTACTTCAGCAAGGGGACTCTCCTGATGAGCCACAGCCGCCTCACGGGCAGAAGTTACCTAGAGGAAAAGCTGATGCGCCCAGGGAAAAAGCTGCAGGGAGGTGGAGAAGGTCTCGAGCACGGCGTCGCTATACCTCGTGAAGATGTCTGCATGCTCAAGGCAAACTCCAAGCAAGATCGTGCGGAGTACCCACAGTTGTGTACCTCCCGAGGTCCCAAGGCGCATGTAGATGCGCATGTCGCGTCCCCAGTAGTCGGCTGCAGAATTGGCAGGTCCTTGACAAAGAGAGTGAAAGGCACGAATGTGGGCGGCGGGGGTGGCGTGTATCTTTGCAGCAAGTAGGGATAATGCTAGGTCCCACCTTCCACGTGGATTAGGACCTGTGCCTGTGCTGGCCTCTCCAAGAAACGAGCGGAAGTCTACGACGGTCTCACGCGGCATGGCGTAAAGGAGTCCGCGCATCGCCCTAGCCACTGTCAGCACCTGTGCGCGATCTGTAATCTGATACGAAGTGTGGTGGTAGGGCCACACTCCCTCTAACGTGGCCCAAATCTGGAAAAGGATCTCCCAGCAGTCAAAGCCGTCCTCGCTGACATACCGGGGGCGGTGTCTCGAAATCCTTTGGATGCCGCTCTGTAGGGAGAGCAACCACAGGCTGAGAAGAATGAGGGATGGGGAAGACACCGGGAAGAGGAAAGTTGATGGGGTGGATATCAGGCGAGGATCGAATCTTGGGGAGAGAAAAATGAGACGTGTGTGGGGGTCGTGAGCTCGTCTGGAGCTGGCGGAGACGCTTCTGAAGCACACGAATCTCACTCTCGTGAGAGCCGTCCTCCATGTCTGGCATGTCGGGATCCTCATCCCAAGGATCGAGAGATGGCGGGTCGTTTCCTGCTCCTGTCACCGGTGCTGGTGCTGACTATTGTGCGGAGGGTGCGACACCAACCGCTCCTTGGGAGGTCTGCTGTGGGGCCGTGGACTGACCACGAAGAAGCTAAGTGAGCATACGGATGGCGACAGTCAGACAGCGCATCTCGTCCTACTGGTTCAGCAGGTCCTCAATAGCCTACGAGCACCGGCTCATGATCCCTGAGGAGGAAGAAGAGGGGTCCAGTGGCCTTTGGCCCTTATCACCGGCCGGAGCCATGTCAGCGCTCTATATGGGTCGGGATGTCAAACTGGTCGGATTGCAGAATGGTCAGCGTTTCTCGAAGAGTTGAAATGATGGCAAAATTTGACTTTTCCAACAAAAAATTGATTAAGGCAAGTAGTGACGTTAGCAAGGGTTTGCTGATGTCATTATGGATCTGATGACGTCAGCGAGAAAAATGCTGATGTCGAGACAACCCTCTCTTTTTTTGGTTCTTTTTTTGTGACAACCCTTGCGGTTGTTGCCTTGCTGCGCGGGGGCAGCTGCTCCGTAGCAGCCGCGCTGAAGTTGTGCAGAAGCTCTACAACAACTTCCTCTGGGCTACTGCTGCTGCTGCTGCTACTACATTGGCACCTACAGCAGCAGCCGCGCGGTTGCGTGCACAGCTACAGCAACAGCTGCGCACTGGTGTTGATGTTGCTGCGCACTGTGTCTATTGCGCGCTACTGTCGCCGCGCTCTACTGGTGCGTTGCTGCTCTGTTACGTTGCTGCTGCTGTTGCTGATGTATGCTACTACTGCTGCTGCGCGCTGTTGCTGTTCGCCGCTATTGCTGCCTCCGCTACGCAGCGCTGCCGCGTGCTGCTCCTTCTGCACGCCGCTGCTACTCCGTGCTGTTGCTGCCGCGTAATGCTGCTGCTGTTGCCCGTCGCCGCCTATTGTAGAAGCGGCCTGTTGCTGCCACAACTAGTACCAAAGTCAGCAGCTTCTAGCGGCTGCCGCTTGCTGCAGCTGTCGCTTGCTACTACTAGCAGCTGCTGGTGATGCACCCTCATGCTCTGAAAGGTGCATGATGTCGACGGCCGTCGGCTGTCGTCGACAGGTCCTAGTGGATCGTCTGCAGCGGTGATGTTCACTGAAGCTGCTCCGCTACATCTCTGCTGGGTAGCTCGGCGAGAATTGTCTCACCCCTCTGATACCATGAGAACATACGCGGAAGCTTCCTAGCGACACAGCTGCTGACTAGGCGTCAGTGCCTGGTCAGACAGTGATGACAGTCACAAGTGGTACATAGAACGGCAAGGGTCTGGCTAGGAGACAGAAGGCAAAGTGTCACAATGCTTCAATAGCATTTGAAGAGAGATGAAAAGTGACAGGTCCATGGCATAAGTACCTACCGCGGCGCATAGCGGGTGTCGCACGCGGCAGCACAAGATCTGTCCTAAAACCAGCCCAAAACCATTGTTTTGGCCGTAATTGAGCGCAAACATGTCAGAACGCTATGTCGTCTGAAACCTAGACGTGCAGAATCACAAGCCGGACTCTACGACTGGTCACATGCATGCATCCGGCATCAAAAGATGGACACACAATGCAAAAACATACAAATCGGGCCCACGGCCAGTCCACCGATAAACTCCTACGTGCTGCAGAAAAACTGCAAGAGGTCCTGGGCAGCGTCCAGAGCTCTGGAACGGTCGTCGTTAAGCTCCAAGCTGGTAGCCCGCCACCAGACGACGCACCGGGACCACAAGGGTCCACATCAAGGGTTTGCACGGGTATGGACACTGCCGAGTGGTCACAGTAAACTGTACAGGTCGATAGGAACGTCACAAGTCACAACACATATGACATGTTGTTTCCCTATCCCTATCCATATCTATTTCCATGTCCATGTCCATTCCCATATCCATGTTCATATGGATGTTAATGTACATGCACACATGATTAGAAATTTCCACATCCATATCCACATCCATATCCATTTCCATATCCACATCCATATCCATATCCATATCCATATCCATATCCATATCCATATCCATATCCATATCCATATCCATATCCATATCCATATCNAGATTCTGCTGTGTAGGTCATGGCGGTGGTGTGCAACCGCGAATTTTCGTGCCGTCTTGGATCTCCACCGGCAACCCCAGCTGCAGCCACGGAAAGTATGTACTTCTCTGTTCCAGCTTCGTTCTCTCTCGAATACACAGTGTGCAGCTACGGCTTCTTCATGATGGCTCCCAACCTTTGGATCCCTCCGTCCCCTTGCCCAACTCCTCACCCTCGTCCCCCTCGCCCAAATCCTTGCCCTCCGCCTCCTCCTTTTCCTTCTCCTCCTTCCGTTACTCCTTCTCCTCCCCGTCACCTGCCTGCCCGCAATGCCCCTGCTTCTTCTCCCAACGGAGCAGAAAGCAGTCCCATCTATGATCAGACGGGAACGCCACTGCCGCAGCCGGGCGCCATGTGGCAAAGCGATCTCAGCCAGGGCGTCCTCATCCGTCCCCTGCGACTTACCAGTGGCCGTGCTGCAATGGTTCGCATCACAATGGCCTTCAAGCAGCAGCTTGCTTCTGCCACACCTAGCGGCAGCAGCAGCTGCAGTGGCGGCAGTGGTGGCTTCGGCACAGGCAGCAGCAGCAGCAGCAGCAGCAGCAGTGGCGGCGGGGGCGACAGGAGCGGAGTGACACGTCCCGGTGTGGACTCCTCTAGAGATGACGTGAATTCCACAAGCGGCAGTGTTGCAGTGGATGTAGATGTGCATGTGGGGCAGCTGGATTCAACCACCGTTGCCTCTAACGGTGTAAACCAGCAGCCGTCCGACCCCGCTCTCCAGCATCTGGGGGGCCTGGATTCCACTGCGGCCGCCTCTCCTGACCCGTGCCAGGTTCTGATTGTGGAGATTTTCCTTGAGCACAAGCTTGGTGTGGCTGATGCTGACGGAGCCAGGGACTGTCTGCGACTCACAAAAGAAGACCGCCGAATCGTCAAGGTGAAAAGCTCTCAGATGTCTCTCTAGTTGTCTCTCCATCCGTCCGTCCGTCTGTCCGCCCGTCTGCTCTGTCCGTCCGTCCCTTATTTGTCTGCCTGTCTGCCCCTTGTCCGTCCATCCACCCATCTGTCCACCCATCCTTCCGTCCGTCTGTTCATCTGTCCGTTTGTCCGTTGGCCTGTCCGTCCGTCCATCGGCCCGCGCTGCCCGTCCTCCCGTCTGCCTGTCGATCCGCCTGTCGGCCCTTCCTCACGTCTGCCGTCCGACATCCATCCTTCACTCCTCCTGTCCTTCCAAGTCCGTCAGTCCCTCGGTCTGTCTGTCAGTGCGCATGTTGGCCAGCCTGTCGGTCCGTCGGTCCATCCCCTGGTCCTCCATAGGTCCTTCCACCGGTCCGTCTGCCGGTCCGTCCGCCTGTTTGTCATTCCCTTGTTCCGTCCGTCTGTCATCCGTCAGTCCCTCGGTCTGTCTGTCAGTGCGCATGTTGGCCAGCCTGTCGGTCCGTCGGTCCATCCCCTGGTCCTCCATAGGTCCTTCCACCGGTCCGTCTGCCGGTCCGTCCGCCTGTTTGTCATTCCCTTGTTCCGTCCGTCTGTCTCGTCCGTCGGTCCACCTGACCATCTGTCCTTCCGTCCGTCCGTCTGTCCTTCTGTCCGTCTGCTTGTCTGTTGTTCCGCTGGTCTGCTTGTCAGCCAGTCGGTCTGTCTGCTTGCCCTTGGGTCAATTGGTCCCTCCATCCGTCCGTTCGTCGCTCTGTAGATCCTTCTGTCCGTCGGTCCGCCAGTCCTTCGGTCCATGGGTCCGTCCGTCGGCCAGTCTCAGCTGTCTGTCTGTACGTTGACCCGTCTGTCTATCTGACCATCCACCTGTCCACAATTCTGTCTGTCCGTCTGTCTGTCTGCCCGTCTGCCTGTCTTCCATCTGTCTGTCCTGGAGTCTGTCCCTCCATCTGTCAGTGTGTCCATCTGTGAAACTGTTTTTGTCCATATGTCAGTCTCT
>SZWC01007502.1:17798-45268 GCA_023375785.1 Penium margaritaceum
TTGCGCCCTAGTTGCGCCTTAGTTGCGCCCTAGTTGCGCCCTAGTTGCGCCCTAGTTGCGTCCTAGTTGCGCCCTAGTTGTCCCCAGTTGTGCCCTAATTGCGCCCTAGTTGCGTCCTAGTTGCACCCTCGTTGCGCCCTAGTTGTGCCCTAGTTGCAGCCAAGACACGCCCTAGTCGCGCCCTAGTCGCACCCTAGTTGCGCCCTAGTTGCGCACTAGTTGCACCCTAGTTGCACCCTAGTTGCACCCTAGTTGCGCTCTAGTTTTGCCCTAGTTGCGTCCTAGTTGCGCCCTAGTTGCGCCCTAGTTGCCCACTAGTTGCGCCCTTGTTGCGCCCGGGCGCCCTTGTTGCGCCCTAGTTACGCCCTACTTGCACCCTAGTTACATCCTAGTTACGCACTAGTTGCGTCCTAGTTGCGTCCTAGTTGCGCCCTAGTTTCGCCCTAGTCGCGCCCTACTTGCGCCCTTCTGGCGCCTACTTGCGCCCTAGTTGCGCCTCAGTTGGACACTAGCTACGCCCTAGTTGTCCCATAGTTACGCCCTAGTTGCGTCCTACTTACACCCTAGTTGCACCTTAGTTACGCCCTAGTTGTGCCCAACTTGCACACTTACACGTACGTACACGCACTTACACATACGTACACGCACTTACATGTACTTGCATGCACTTACACGTACTTACACGTACTTACACACACTTAGACGCACTTATATGCACTTACACACACTTACATGCACTTATACACACTTACATGCACTCACACGCACTTACATGCACTTACACGCACTTGCATAAACTTACACGCATTGACACGTACTTACGCGTACTTACACACACTTACACACACTTACACGTACTTATACAAACTTATATGCACTTACACGCACTTACACGCACTTATACACACTTACACATTCTTACACGCAGTTACACACACTTACACGAACGTATACGCACTTACACGTACATACACGCACTTACACATACTTACACAAACTTATACGCACTTACACTCACGTACAGTCACTTCCACGTACTTACACACACTTACACGTACTAATACGTACTTTGACATACTTACACGCACTTACACGCACTTACACGCACTTACACGCACTTACATGCACTTACACACGCTTACACATACTTACACGCACTGACACAAACTTACACACACTTACACGCACATACACGTACTTACACGCATTTATACGAACGTACACGCACTTACACATACTTACACGTACTTACACGCACTGACACAATCTCACACGCACTTACACACACTTAGACACACTTAAACGTACTTACACGAACTTACACGAACTTACACGCACTTCCACGCAATTACACACACGTACATACACTTACACGCACATTCATGCACTTACACGTACTTACACAAATGTACACGCACTTACACGTACTTACACAAACTTACACATACTTACACGTACTTACACGCACTTACATGTACTCACACAAACTTACACGCACTTACATGCACTTACACACACTCACAGGTACCCACATGCACTTACACGTACTTACACGCACTTACACGCAGTAACATGTTCTTACACATACTTACATGCACTTACACGAACATACACGCACTTACACGCACTTATACAAACATACACGCACTTACACACACTTAACATGCACTTACATGTACTTGTATGCACTTACCTACACTTACACACACTTTTACGTACTTAAACGTACTATCACGCATTTACTTGCACTTACACACACTTACATGCACTTACACACACTAACACATACTAATACACACTTACACGCACTTACACGCACTTTTACGTACTTACACGTACTTACACGCACTTACACGCATTGATACGCACTTACACGCACTTTCACGTACTTACACATACTTACACGTACTTACACGCACTCACCCACACTTACACGTACTTATACGCACTTACATGCACTTACATGCACTTACACGCACTTACACGCACTTACACACACTGACACGAACTCACACGCAGTTACACACACTTACACGCATTTACATGCATTTACACACTTACATGCACTTACACAAACTTACACGAACTTATACGCACTTACACGCACTTACACACACGTACACGCACTTACACCTACTTACACACACTTACACGTACTTTCACGAATGTATACGCACTTACAGACACTTACACAAACTTAAACCCACTTCCATGCACTTATACGCACTTACACGCACTATACGCACTTACACACTCTTAAACGCACTTACACACATTTACACACACTTACACATACTTACACACACTTACACGCACTTACACGCACTTACACGTTCTTGCACAAATCTCACATGCAATCACACGCACTTACACATACTAAGACGCTCTTATACGCACTAACACGCACTTACACACACTTACATGCACTTACACGCACCGACACAAACTCACACACACTTACACGCACTTACACAAACTTACATGCACGTGCACGAACTTACACAAACTTACATGCACTTACACGCACTTATACGCACTTACACGCACTTACACATGCTTACAGGCACTTACACACACTTACACGTACTTACACGCACTTACACGTACTTACACGTACTTACACATACTTATACATACTTACACGCACTTACACGTACTTACATGCACTTACACACACTTACACACTCTTACACACACTAACATGCATTTACACGCACTTACACGCACTTACACGTTCTTGCACAAAACGTACATGCAATCACACGCACTTACACATACTAAGACGCTCTTATACGCACTAACATGCACTTATACACACTTACATGCACTTACACGCACCGACACAAACTCACACGCACTTACACGGACCTACACAAAATTACATGCACGTACACGAACTTACACAAGCTTACATGCACTTACACGCACTTATACGCACTTACACGCACTTACACATACTTGCAGGCACTTACACACACTTACACGCACTTACACGCATGTACATGTACTTACAGAAACTAACACACACTAACATGCACTTACATACACTTACATGTACTTGCACGCACTTACACAAACTTACACGCACTTACGCGCACTTACACGTACCTACACATACTTACACGCACTTACACACACTTATACATACTTACAAGCACTTACAAGCACTTGCACACACTTACACAAACTTACACGCACTTACACACACTTACACGCACTTAAATGTACTCACACGCACTTACACGCACTTATACACACTCACACGCACTTACACACACTTGCACGCACTTACACGCACTTACACACATTTACACGTACTGACAAGAACTCACACGCACTTACACATACTTACACAAACTTACGCACACTTACATGCACTTACACCAAATTACACCGACTTACACATACTTACACACAAGTACACGTACTTACACGCACTTACACGCACTCAGGCTCACTTACACGCACTTACACGTACTTACACATACTTACACACACTTACACGCACTTACACATACTGAGACAAACTTACACGCACTTACACGCACTTACACGCACTTACACGCACTTACACGCACTTACACAAATGTACACGCACTTACATGCACATACATGAACTTACACGCACTTACACGCACTTACACGCACTCACACGCACTTACACGCACTTACACGCACTTATAGGCACTTGCACGCACTTACACGCAGTAACACACACTTACACGCACTGACACGAACTCACACGCACTTACACGCACTTACACATACTTACACGCACTTACACGCACTTATACGCACTTACACGCACTTACATGCACTTACACGCAGTTACACGCAGTTACTCGCACTTACACGCACTTACATGCACTTACACGCACTTACACGCACTTACACGCACTTACACGCACTTACACGAACTTACACGCACTTACACGCACTTACACGCACTTACACGCACTTACACGCACTTACACAAATGTACACGCACTTACATGCACATAAATGAACTTACACGCACTTACACGCACTTACACGCACTTACACGTACTCACACGCACATACACGCACTTACACGCACTTACACGCACTTATAGGCACTTGCACGCACTTACACGCAGTAACACACACTTACACGCACTGACACGAACTCACATGCACTTACACGCACTTGCACAAACTTACACACACTTGTACATACTTACACGAACTTACACGAAGTTACACGCACTTACATACACGTACACGCACTTACACCCACTTACATGCACTTACCCAAATGTACACGCACTTACATGTACTTACACGAACTTAAACGCACTTACATGCACTTACACGCACTAACATGCACTTACAATCACTTACACGCACTTAAACATACTTACACGTACTTACACATACTTACACGCACTTACACGTACTTACACGCACTTACACGCACTTATACGCATTTATACGCACTTATACACACTTATACGCACTTACACGCACTGACACGTACTTACACGCACTTACACATACTTACACGTACTTACACAAACTTACACAAGCATACAGGTACTTACACGCACCTACACACACTTACACACACTTACACCCAATTACCAACACCTACACATACTTACACATAATTACACGAACTTACATGCACTTACACATACTTACACGCACTTACACGTACTTACACGCACTTACACGTACTTGCATGTACTTACACGCACGTACACGCACTTACACACACTTACACATACTTACACGCACTTACACGTACGTACATACACTTACACGCACTTATATGCACTTACACACACTTACACGCACTTACACATGCTTACACGCACTTACATGCACTTATATGCACTTACACGCACTGACATGAACTTACTCGTACTTACACGAACTTACTCGACCTCACACGACCTTACACGCACTTACACACACATACACGCACTTACACACACTTACACTCACTTATACGCACTTACACGAATGTATATGCACTTACACGCACTTACACAAACTTACACGCACTTACACGTACTTACACGCACTTACGCACACTCACACATACTCACACACACTTACACATACTTACACAAACTTACACGCACATACACGCACTTACACATACGTATACGTACTTACATGCACAGACACACACTTACACGTACTAACATGCATCTACACGTTCTTACACGCACTTACACATACTTACACACACTTACATGCACTTACATGCACTTATACGCACTTACACGCACTTGCACGCACTTACAAGTACTTATACGCACTTACACGCACTGACACGCACTGACACGAACTCACACGCACTTACACGTACTTACACGAACTTACACGCATGTACACAAATTTACACAAACGTACAAAAACTTACTTGTAATTACACGCACTTACACGCACTTACACGCACTTAGAGGCACTTACACACACTTAAACGCACTTACACAAACGTACACGCACTAACAGGCACTCACACATACTTACACAAACTTACACGCACTTACACACACTTACATGTACTCACACACACTTACACGCACTTACACGCACTTACACGCACTTAGACGCACTTACACGTACTTACATGCACTTACACGCACTTCCATGCACTTACACGCACTTACACATACTTACATGTACTTACATGCACTTACACATACGTACACACACTGACACGAACTCATAGGCACTTACACGCACTTACACAAACTTACACACACTTACTCACACTTACACGAACTTATACAAGCTTACACACACTTACACGCACTTACACACACTTACACGCACTTATACACACTTACACGCACTTACACATACTTACATGCACTTACACGCACTTATATGCACTTACACGCACTAGAACGCTCTTACACGCACTTACACACACATACACATACTTACGCGAACGTACACGCACTGGCACACACTGGCATGCACTTACACGCACTTCTACCCACTTACCTGCACTTACACATTCTTACACGCAGTAACACACACTTACACAAACTTATACGTACTTACACGCACTTACACGCACGTACACGTACTTACAAAATCTTATACACACTTACAAGCACTTGCACATACTTCTACGTACTTAGACATACTTACATGTACTAACACGCACTTTCACATACTTACACGCACTTACACGCACGTACACCCACTTACACGCACTTACACACACAGACACAAACTTACAGCCACTTACACGCACATACACGTACTTACACCCACTTACACAAACGTACACACACTTACATGCAGCTACACTTACTTACACGCACTAGCACGAACTCACACGCACTTACACGCACTTACATACACTTACACGTACTTACACAAATTTACACGAACTTACGCGCACTTACACGCAGTTACACACGCGTACATGCACATACAAGCACTTACACACACTTACACGTACTCACAGAAACGTACATGAGCTTACACATACTTACACAAACTTACACGTACTTACATACACTTATACGCACTTACATGTACTCACACGAACTTACACGCACTTATATGCACTTATACGCACTTATACGTACTTACACGCACTTACACGTACTTACACGTACTTACACGCACAAATATATACTTACACATACTTACACGCACTTACACGAACTTACACGCACTTACACGCACTTAACATGTACTTACATTTCCTTATATGCACTTACATGTACTGACACACACTTACACGCACTTTAACAGACTGACACGCATTTACTTTCACTCACACACACGTACATGCACTCAATCACACTAACACCCACTTATACGCACTTACACGTACTTACACGTACTTACACAAACTTACACGTACTTACACGCATTGACACACACTTACACGCACTTACACGCACTTACACATACTTACACGCACTTACACACACTCACACACACTTACATGCACTTATATGTACTCACATGCACTTACATGCCCTTACTCACACTTACACGCACTTACACACACTCACACAAACTCACACGAAGTTACACACACTTACACGCGTTTGAACACACTTACATGCACTTACACGAACGTACACAAACTTACACGCATTTACGCGTACTTACACTAGTACACACACTTTCACGTACTTACACGCACTTACACGTACGTTTAGGAATGTATACGCACTTACACGCACTTACCCAAACTTACACGCACTGACACGCACTTACACGCACTTACATGCACTTACACGCACTTACACACACGTAAATGCACTTACACACACTTACACTCACTTACACGGACATACACATACTTACACACACTTACACGCACTTACACGTACTTACACGCACTGACATGAACTCACACAAACTTACAAACACTTATACACACTTACACACACTTACATGCACTTACATGCACTTACATGCCCTTACACAAACTTACACGTACTTACACACACTTACATGCACTTACATGCACTTACACGAACTTACACGCACTGACACGCACTCGCACGCACTGGCACACACTTACATACACTTACACGCACTTACACGTACTTACACGTACTTACACGCACTTACACATACTTACACACACTTACACGCACTTACACACACTTACACGCACTTACATGCACTTACACGCAAATACACGCACTTACACGTACTTGCACGAACTTACACGTACTTATACGCACTTACATACACTTAGATGCTCTTACACGCACTAACACGCACTTATACGCACTTACATGCACTTACACGCACTAAAACAAACTCACACGCACTTACACGCACTTGCACAAACTTACACGCACATAAAAAAACTTACACGAACTTACACGAACTTACAAGCACTTACACAAACTTACACGCACTTACATGCAATAACGGGCACTTACACACAGTTGCACGCACTTACAGGCATGTACATGCACTTACATGCACTAACTCGCACGAACACGCATATATACTCTTACACATACTTACACGTACTTACACGTATTTACACGCACTTACACGTACTTACATGAACGTACACGTACTTACACGTACTTACACAAACTTACACACATTTACACGCACTTAAACGCACTTACACGCACTTACACACACTCACACACACTTACACGTACTTACACACACTTACATGCACTTACACGCACTTGTACGTACTTACATGCACTTGCACACACTTACACATACTCACACGGACTCACACGCACTTACACGTACTTACACGAACTTACACACAGTTACATGCACTTACACCAACTTACACGAACTTACACATACTTACACACACGTACACGCACTTCCACATACTTACACACACTCACACGCACTTACACGCACTTACATGCACTTACACATACTTACACGGACTTACACACACCTACACGTACTGATCGAAACTTACACGCACTTACACGTACTTACACGCACTAACACGCACTTACACGCACTTACAGGCACTTACACGCACTTACACATACTTACACGTAATTACACTCACTTAGACGCATTTACATGCATTTACACGCACTTACACATATTTACACGCCCTTATACGCACTTATACGCACTTACACGCACTTACACACACTTATGTGCACTTACACCTACTTACACATAGTTACACGCACTTACACGCACTTACACGTACCTACACACACTTACACCCAATTACGCACACTTACACATACTAACACATAATTACATGAACTTACACGCACTTACACGTAATTACACACACTTACATGCACTTACACACACTTACACGTACTTGCATGCACTTACACGTACTTACACGCACTTACACACACTTACACACACTTACACGCACTTAGACGCACTTACATGCACTTACACACACTTATATGTACTTACACGTACTTAAATGCACTTACACGCACTTACACAAACTTACACCCATTGACACGCACTTACACGTACTTACACGCACTTACACACACTTACACGTACTTACACGTACTCACACCTACTTACATGCACTTACACGTACTAACACCAACTTACTTATACTTACATGCAATGACACAAACTTACACGCACTTACACGTACTTACACGCACTTACACGTACTTACACGCACTTACATGTACTTGCATGCACTTACACATACTTACACGCACTTACACACACTTACACGCACTTATACACACTTACACACACTATCATGCACGTATACACACTTACATGCACTTACACACGCTTACACGCACTTACACGCACTTACATAAACTTACACGCATTGACTCGCACTTACACGTACTTACATGTACTTACACGCACTTACACATACTTACACGCACTCACACACACTTATACGTACTTACACGTACTTACACGCACTTGCATGCACTTACACACACTTACACACACTTACACGTACTTACACGAACTTATATGCACTTTCACGGACTTACACTCACTTATACGCACTTACACGCATTTACACATACTTACACACACTTCAGCGAACTTACACGCACTGGCACGCACTGGCACGCACTTACACGCACTTACATGCACTTACATGCACTTACACGTTCTTACATGCACTTACACACACTTACACAAACTCATATGCACTTACACGTACTTACACGCACTTACACGTACTTAAACAAACTTATACGCACTTACACCCACTTACACGTACTTCCACATACGTACACACACTTACACGTACTAACACGCACTTTGACATACTTGCATGCACTTACACGCACTTACACGCACTTACACGCACTTACACACACTTACACACACTTACACGCACTGACACAAACTTACACGCACTTAAACGGACATACACGCATTTACACGCACTTACACGAACGTACACGCACTTACAAAGACTTACATGTACTTACACGCACTGACACGAACTCACACGCACTTACACACACTTACACACACTTACACGTACTTACACGAACGTACACAAACTTACACGCACTTACACGCAATTACACACACGTAAATGCACTTACACGCACTTACATGCACTTACATGCACGTACAAAAACGTACACGTAGTTACAGTACTTACACAAACTTACACGTACTTACACATACTTACACGCACTTACATGTTCTCACACAAAATTACACGCACTTACATGCACTTGCACGCACTTACACATACCTACACACAGTTATATGTACTTACACGCACTTACACGCACTAACATGTACTTACACATACCTACACGCACTTACACGAACTTACACATACTAACACGCACTTAACATGCACTTACATGTACTTATATGCAATTACATGCACTTACACACACTTACACGTACTTCTCACACTAACACGTACTTACACGCACTTACACGGACTTACACGCACTTACACGCACTTACACGTACTTACACGTACTTACACAAACTTACACGCACTTACACGCATTAACACGCACTTACACACTTTTTTACGCACTTTTACATACTTACACGTACTTACCCGCACTCACACACACTTACACGTACTTATACGCACTTACATGCACTTACACATACTTACACGCACTTACACGCACTTACACACACTGACACGAACTCACACACAGTTACACACACTTACACTCATTTACATGCATTTACACACTTACATGCACTTACACAAACTTACACGAACTTACACGCACTTACAGGCAATTACACACACTTACATCCACTTACACGCACTTCCACGTACTTACACACACTTAAATGCACTTACACACACTTACACACACTTACACGTACTTACACGTACTTACACGTACTTACACGCACTTACACGTACTTACACATACTTACACGCACTTACACGTATTTACATGAACTTACATGCACTTACACACACTTAGACGCTCTTACATGCACTAACATGCACTTACACACACTTAAATGCACTTACACGCACTTACACAAACTCACACGCACTTACATGCACGTACACAAACTTACACTAATTTACACAAACTTGCACACACTTACACGCACTTACACGCACTTACACGCACTTACACGCACTTACACACACTTACACGTACTTACACGCATGTACATGCACTTACACGCACTAACACGTACTAACACGCACTTACATACACTTACACGTACTTGTACGCACTTACACAAACTTACACGCACATACACGTACCTACACATACTTACATGCACTTACACACACTTATACGTACTTAGAAGCACTTACATGCACTTACACACAGTTACACGCACTTATACGCAATTGCATGCACTTGCACGCACTTACACGCATTTACACACACTTACATGCACTTACACGAACTTACACGCACTCACACATACTTACACGCACTTACACACACTTAAATGCACTGACACACACTTACACACACTTACACGCACTTACACACAATCACACGCACTTACACGCACTTACACACACTTACACGCACTTACACGCACTTACACGAACGTACACGCACTTACACACACTTACACTAACTTCCACGAACTTACACGCACTTACACACACTAACACGCACTCATACGCACTTACACGTTTTTACACACACTTACACGCACTTACATGCACTTGCACGCACTTACACGCACTTACAAACACTTACACGTACTGACACGAACTCTCACGTACTTACACGTACATACACGAACTTATGCACACTTACATGCACTTAAACCAACTTACACAAACTTACACATACTTACACACACGTACACGCACTTACACGCACTCACACGCACTTACACGCACTTAGACGTACTTACACATACTTACACACACTTACACGCACTTACACGTACTAACACAAACTTACAAGCACTTAAACGCACTTACACGCACTTACACGCACTTACACGAATACACACGCACTTACATGCACGTACGCAAACTTATACACACTTACACGTACTTACACGCACATACACATACTCACACGCACTTACAGGCACTTACACGCACTTACACGCACTTAAAGGCACTTCCACGTACTTACACGCACTTACATGCAGACACAAACTCACATGCACTTACACGCACTTACACGAACTTACACACACTAACACATACTTACACAAACTTTCAAAAACTTACACGCACTCACACACACGTACACGCACTTACACGCACTTACATGCACTTACACGCACTTACCCAAATATACACGCACTCACACGTACTTACACAAACTTACAGGCACTTACATGCACTTACATGCACTAACACGTACTTACACCTCTTACACACACTTACAGATACTTACACGTACCTACACGTACTTACACGCACTTACACGCACTTACACGCACTTACACGCCTTTACACGCATTTATACGCACTTATACACACATATACGCACCTACACGCACTTACACGCACTTACACACACTTACACCTACTTACACGTACTTACACAAACTTACACGCACTTACACGTACTTACACGAACCTACACGCACTTACACGTACTTACACCCAATATCACACACTTACACATACTTGCACATAATTGCACGCACTTACACGCACTTACACATACTTACACGCACTTACACGCACTTACACGCACTTACACGTACTTGCATGCACTTACACACTCTTACACGCACTTACACACACTTGCACGCACTTACATGCACTTACATGCACTTACACACACTTATATGTACTTACAGGCACTTACACGCACTTACACGTACTTACACAAACTTACACTCATTGACACGCACTTATACGCACTTACACCTACTAACACACACTTACACATACTTACATGCAGTTACACAAACTTACACATGCGTACACATACTTACACGCACTTACACGTACTTACACGCACTTACATGTACTTGCATGCACTTACACGCACTTACACACACTTACACGCACTTACACATACTTACACGTACTCACACACACTTACATGCACTTACACGTACTAACACACACTTACACATACTTGCATGCAATTACATGAGCTTACACGTACATACACATACTTACACGCACTTACACGTACTTACACGCACTTACATGTACTTGCATGCACTTACACGTACTTACACGCACTTACATACACTTACATGCACTTATACGCACTTACACGGACTTACATGCACTTACACACACTTACTTGCACTTACACATACTTACACGCACTTAGACGCATTTATATAAACTTACAAGCATTGACACGCACTTACACGTACTTACATGCACTTACATGCACTTACACATAGTTACACGTACTCACACACACTTACACGTACTTACACGCACTTACACGCACTTGCACGTACTTACACGCACTTACACACACTTACACGTACTTACATGAACTTATATGTACATACACACACTTACACGCACTTACACGCACTTATACAAACGTACACACACTTATACGCACGTACAAAAACTTACACACACTTACACATACTTACACATACTTATATGCAGTTACACACACTCACATGCACTCACACACACTTACACGTACTTACACGCACTTACACGCAGTTCCACGCCCTTATACGCACTGACACTAACTCATACACACTTTCACCTACTTATACAAATATACACATACTTACACGGACTTACACAAACTTATATGCACTTATACATACTTACACACACTTAAACACACACACACACACTTACACGCACTTACATCCACTTATACATACTTACACGAACTTACACCCACTTACACACACTTACACACACTTATACGCACTTACACAGACGTACACGTAATTACACGCACTTACACGTACTGACACGTACGTACACATACTTACATGCGCTTGAACAAATTTGCATGCACTTAGACGCACTAACACACACCTATACGCACTTACACACACTTGCATGCACTTGCATACACTTATACGCACTTACACGCACTTACACGCACTTACACGTACTTACACGCACTTACATGCACTTACACGTACTTACACACACTTACACGCACTTAAACACACTTACACATACTTGCACACACTTACACTCACTTACACTCACTTACACGCACTTACACGTACTTACACGCACTTACACGCACTTCCACGCACTTACACACACTTACACAAACTTATACAAAGATACACATACTTACACGCACTTACATGCACTTACACGCACTAACATGCACTTAAAGACACTTACACAAACTTACATGCATTTACATGCACTTACACGCACTTAGACGCACGTACACAAACGTACACCCACTTACACTCACTTACACAAACTTACACGCACTTATATGCACTTACACATACTTACACACACTCACACACACTCACACGCACTCATACACACTCACACGCACTTACACGCAGTTACACGTACTTGCACGTAATGATACGCACTTACACACACTTACATACACTGACACGAACTTACACGTACTTTCACACACTTACACAAAATGTACACAAACTTACACGCACTTACACGAACTTACACAAACTTGCACGCACTTACGTATACTTACACACACTTCCACGCACTTACAAGTACTTACACGCAGTTACACGCACTTACACACACTTATATTAATTTACACATACTTACATGCACTTACACGCATGTACACGCACTTGAACATTCTTAAATGCACTTACACGTACTTACACATACTTATACGCACTTACACGCACGTACGTACACTTGCACACACTTACACGCACATACATGCACTTACACGCACTTACACGCACTTACTTATACTTACAGGCACCTACACATACTTACACACACTTACACACACTTACATGCACTTATACTCACTTACACTTACTTACATGCATTTACATGCACTTACACGCACTTACACGGACCTACATGCACTTACGTTCACTTACATCAACTTACACAAACGTACATGCACTTACACGCACTTACACGTACTTATACGCACTCATATACACTTACACACACCTACATGCACTTACACGCACTCACACATTGTTATTCAAACTTACACGCACTTATACACACTTACACGCACTTACACGTACTTACACAAACTTACACGCACTTACACTCACTTACACGTCCCTACACGTACTTACACACACTTACACGCACTTACACGCACTTACACGCACTTACACACACTTACATGCACTTACACATTCTTACACGTACTTACATGCACTTACACACACTTACACGCACTTACACGTAATTACACGCTCTTACACGTACTTACACGTAGTTACACGTACTTACACACACTTACACACACTAACACACACTTACACATGCTTACACACAATTACACAAACGTATACGCACTTACACGCACTTACATACACTTATACGCACTTACACGCAATTACACATACTTGCATGCACTTACATGCACTTACACGCACTTACACATACTTACACGCACTTACACGCACTTACACGCACTTACATGCACTTACACGCACTTACACGCACTTACACACACTTACACCCACTTACACGCACTTATACAAACTTACACACATTGAAACGCACTTACACATACTTACACACACTTACACGCACTTACACACACTTACATGCACTCACACATACTTTCACGCACTTACATGCACTTGCACGCACTTACACACACTTATATATACTTACACATACTTACACGCACATACACATACTTACATGCACTTACACGCACTTACACGCACGTACACGTACTTACCGCCACTTACATGAACGTATATGCACTTATACGCACTTACACGCACTTACACGCACTTACACTAACGTACACACACATACACGCACTTACACGAACTTACACGTACTTATACCTACTTACACACACTTACACGCACTTACACGTACTCACACACACTCACAGTCCTTACACACACTTATACGCACTTACACACAGTTAAACACACTTACACGGACTGACACGAACTCACACATAATTTCACGCACTTACACAAACGTACACATACTTACACGCACTTACACAAACTAAGACGTACTTACACAAACTTACACGCACTTACACACAATTACACGCACTTACACGTACTTACACGTACTTACACACACTTACACACACTTGCATACACTTACACGCACTTACACGTACTTGCACGCACTTAACTGCACTTACACGTACTTACACGCACTTACACGTACTTACATGAACTTACACGCATTGACACACACTGGCATGCACTTTTACGTACTTAGACGCACTTACATGCACTTACACGCACTTACACACACTTACATGTACTTACACACACTTAAACGTACTTACACGCACTTATACACACTTACACGTATTTACACGTACTTACATGCACTTACACAAACTAACACGCACTTACACATGCTTACACACACACTTACACAAACTTACACTCACTTACACATACGTACACACACTTACACGTACTTACACGCACTTACACGTACTTACACACACTTGCATGCACTTGCACACACTTACACGCACTTACACGCACTTACACGTACTTGCACGCACTTACACACAGTTATACGCACTTGCACATACATATACACACTTAAGTGTACTAACACACACTTCAACCCACTTATACGCACTACTACGCACTTACACACACTTACACGAACTTACAAGCATATACACGCACTTATACACACTTACACGCACTTATACACACGTATACACACTTGAACCAAGTTACAATCACTTACACGCGCTTACACACACTTACACGTACTTACACGTACTTACACATACTCACACACACTTACATGTACTTACAGGCACTTACATGAACTTACACGTGCTTACACATACTTACACGTACCTAGAAGCACTTACACGCACTTACACACACTTATACACACATACACGCACTTACATGTATGTACACGCACTTACACGCACTTACACACACATACATGCACTTACACGCACTTAGACACACTTACATGCACGACCACCCACTTACACGGACTTACACACACTTACATGCACTTAATGAATTTACACGCACTTACAAACACTTACACGCAGTTACATCCACTTACACACACTTACATGCACTTACACGCATGTATACACACTTACACGTACTTGCACGCACTTACACACACTTACATACACTTACATGCACTTACACGCACGTACATGCATTTACACGCACTAACACACACTTACATAAACTTACACGTACTTACACATTCTTACAAGCACTTACATGTACTTGCACTCGCTCACGCACACTTACATGTACTTGCATGCACTTGTACACATTTACACGCAACTACAGGCACTTACACGCACTTACACACACTTAAACAAACTTACCACCGCTTACACGCACTTACACGTGCTTACACACACTTACACGCACTGACACATACTTACACGAACATACACACACTTACACGCACTTACACGCACTTACACGTACTTATACGCACTTACACGTACTTACACGCACTTGCATGCACTTACTCCCACTTACACGAACTGACACGAACTCACACATACTTACACGCACTCACATGCATTTACACACACTTACACGCACTGACACGAACTTCCACAAACGTACACGCACTTACACGCACTTACATACATGTACACATACTTACATGCACTTACACGCACGTACACAAATGTACACACACTTACACGCACTTACACAAACTTACACGTACTTACACGCACTTACACGTACTTATATGCACTAACACGCACTTATACGCACTTACACGCACTTATATACACTTACACGCACATATACGCACTTACATGCAATTACAGGTACTTACACACACTTAAATGCGCTTACACGCACTGACTCAAACTCACACGCACTTAAATGCACTTACACAAACTTACACACACTTGCACGCACTTACGTGAACTTACATACACTTACACGCACTTACACACTTGCACACACTTACACGCACTTACACGCACTTACACAAACTTACATGTACTTACATGCACTTACACGCACTTACACGCACTTACACGCACTTACACACACATACACACACTTACACGCACTTACACATACTTCCACACACTTACACGCACTTACACGCACTTACACGTACTTATATGCACTAACACGCACTTATACGCACTTACACGCACTTATACGCACTTACACGCACTTATACGCACTTACACGCACTTATACGCACTTACACGCACTTATACGCACTTACACGCACTTATACGCACTTACACGCACTTATACGCACTTACACGCACTTATACGCACTTACACGCACTTATACGCACTTACACGCACTTATACGCACTTACACGCACTTATACGCACTTACACGCACTTACACGCACTTACACAAACTTACATGTACTTACATGCACTTACACGCACTTACACGCACTTACACGCACTTACACACACATACACACACTTACACGCACTTACACATACTTCCACACACTTACACGCACTTACACGCACTTACACGCACTAACACAAACATACACACACTTACATGCACTCACACGCACTTACACACATGTACACAAACATACACACACTTACACGCACTTTCACACACTTAAATGCACATACACGCACTTACACACAATTACACGTACTTACACATACTTACACGCACTTGCACGCACTTACACGCACATACACATACTTACACGCACTTACACACACTTACACGTACTTATATGCACTTATACGCACTTACACTCCCTTACACTCACTTACACGTACTTACACGTACTTACACGCACTTACACACACGTACACGCACTTACACGCACTTACACGCACTTACATGCACTTACACGTACTTACACGTACTTACACATACTAACACACACTTACACATACTTATACAGAATTGTACAAACTTACATGCACTTACACGCACTTACACGTACTTACACATACTTACATGCACATACACGCAATTACATGCACTTATACGCACTTACACGCACTTACACGCACTTAAACGTACTTACACGCACTTACACGCACTCACAGAAACTCACACGCACTTACACATACTTACACGAACTTACACACACTTACATACACTTGCACGAACTTACACGCACTTACACGCACTTATACACACTTGCACACACTTACACGCACTTACACGCACTTACACAAACTTACATGTACTTACACGCACTTACATGCACTTACACGTACTTACACAAACTTACACACACTTACACGCACTTTCACGAACTTACACACACAATACACACACTTACACACTTGCACACACTTACACGCACTTACACACACTTACACAAACTAACATGTACTTACACGCACTTACATGCACTTGCACGCACTTACACACACTTACACACACTTACACACACTTATACACACTTACACGTACTTCCACAAACTTACACGCACTTACACGTACTTACACGCACTAACACAAACTTACATGCACTTACTTGCACTTACACGCACTTAACCACACGTGCACAAACGTACACATACTTACAAGCACTTACATCAACTTACACGCACTTACACGCAATTACATGCACTTATACGCACTCACACGCACTTACACGTACTTACACGCAAGTACACGCACTTACATGCACTTACACGCACTTACATGCACTTCCACGCGATTTCATGCATTTACATTAACGTACACACGCTTACAAGCACTTACACAAACTTATACAAACTAACACGCTCTTACACGCTCATACACACACTTACACGTACTTAATTGCACTTACACGCACTTACACGCACTTACACGTACTTACACACACTTACACGCGTTTACACGTACTTATACCTACTTATACAAACTTATACACACTTGCACGCACTTACACACACATATACACACTTACACACACTTACGCACGCTTACACGTACTTACACGCACTTACACACACTTATACATACTTACATACACTTACACGTACTTACACTCCCTTACACCACCTTGCACACAGTCACACGCACTTACACGCACTTACACGTACTTAGACGTACTTACATGCACTAACACGTACTTACACACACTTACACATACTTACACATACTTACACGTACTTACATGCACTAACACGCACTTACACGCACTTACACATACTTACACACACTTACACGAACTTACACTTACTTACACATATGTACATACACTTACACGTACTTACACACACTTACACATACTTACACGCACTTGCATGCACTTGCACACACTTACACGCACTTACACGTACTTACACGTACTTACACGTACTTACATGCACTTACACGTACTTATACATACTTATTCACACTTACCCGTACTTACATGCACTTACACCCACTTATACACACTTATACGCACTTACACACACTTACATGAACTTACAAGCATATACACGCACTTATACACACTTACACACACTTATACACACTTATACACACTTAAACAAACTTACAATCGCTTACACACGCTTACACACACTTACACGCACTTACACGCACTTACACGCACTTTCACATACTAACACACACTTACATGTACTTATAGGCACTTACACAAACTTACACCTGCTTACACATACTTACACATACCTATACGCACTTACACGCACTTATACACACTTATACACACATACACCCACTTACATGTACGTACACGCACTTACACGCACTTACACACACATACACGCACTTACACGCACTTAGACAGACTTACATGCACTAGCATGCACTTACACATACTTACACGCACTTACAAACACTTGATGCATTTACACGCACTTACACACACTTACACGCACTTACATCCACTTACATACAATTACACGTACTAACATGCACTTACATGCACTTACACGCATGTATACACACTTACACGCACTTACACGCACTTACACGGACTTACATGCACATACATGTACTTACACTCACGTACATGCACTTACACACACTAACACACACTTAGACATACTTACACACACTTACATAAACTTACACGCACTTACACGTACTTACAAGCACTTACATGTACTTGCACTCGATCAAGGACACTTACATGCATTTGCATGCACTTGTACACACTTACACGCAATTACAAGCACTTATACGCACTTACACACACTTAAATGAACTTACCATCACTTACACGCACTTACACGTGCTTACACGCACTTACACGCACTTATAGGTACTTACACGAACGTATACGCACTTACACGCACTTACACAAACTTACACACACTTATACGTACTAACACATACTTACACGCACTCACACGCACTTACATGCACTTACACACACTTATACGCACTTACACGTACTTAAACACACTTACATGCACTTACTCGCACTTACACGCACTGACACAAACTCACACATACTTACACCCACTCAAATGCACTTACACACACTTACACTCACTGACACGAACTTACACGAACTTACACGTACTTACACGCACTTACATATATGTACACATACTTCCACACACTTACACGCACGTACACAAATGTACACACACTTACACGCACTTACACAAACTTACACGTACTTACACGCACTTATATGCACTTACACGCACTTATACGCATTTACACGCACTTATATGCACTCACACGAACTTATACGCACTTACATGCACTTACACGCACTTACACACACTTATACATACTTACACACACTTAAATGGGCTTACACGCACTGACACAAACTCAGACGCACTTACACGTACTTACATGAACTTACACACACTTACACGCACTTACATGAACTTACACACACTTACACGCACTTACACACTTGCACACAGTTGCACACACTTACACGCACTTACACGCACTTACACAAACTTACATGTACTTAAACGCACTTACATGCACTTACACGAACTTACACGCACTTAAACACACTTACACATACTTACACGCACTTACACGTACTTCCACACACTTACACGCACTTACAGGTACTTATACCCACTAACACAAACTTACACGCAGTTACACGCACTTACACGCACTTACACGCACGTACACAAACGTACACATACTTTCACGCACTTATCTATACTTACACGCACTTACACGCAATTACATGCACTTACACGCACTCACACGCACTCACACGCACTTACACGTTTTTACACGCAAGTACACACACTTATACGCACTTAAATGCACTGACACGAACTCACACGCACTTCCATGAAATTACATGAACGTACACACACTTACAAGCACTTACACGAACTTACACAAACTAACACGCACTTACATGCTCTTACATACACTTACACATACTTAATCACACTTACATGCACTTACACGCACGTACACGCACTTACACACACTTACACGCATTTACATGTACTTATATGCACTTCCACACACTTACACACACTTAAACGCACTTACACACACTTACACGCACTTACACATACTTACACGCACTTACACACACTTACACGCACTTTCACGCACTTACATGCACATACACGCCCTTACACACACTTACACATACCTACACACACTTACACGCACTTGCACGCACTTACACGCACATACACGCACTTACACGCACTTACACACACTTACACGTACTTACACGTACGTACACGCACTTATACATACTTACATACACTTACACGCACTTACACTCCCTTACACTCACTAACACGCACTTACAAGCACTTACACGCACTTACACGCACTTACACGTACTTACACCCACTTACACGCACTTACATGCACGTACATGTACTTAAATGTACTTACACATACTAACACAAAATTACACATACTTATACGGAATCATACAAACTTACATGCACTTACATGCACTTACACGTACTTATACGTACTTACATGTACTTACACGCACTTACATGTAATTTTTCGCACTTATACGCACTTACTCGCACTTACACGCACTTACAGGTACCTACACGCACTTACACGCACTGACAATAACTAACACGCACTTACACGTACTTACACAAACTTACACACACTTACACGCACTTACACAAACTTACACGCACTTACACGCACTTACACACACTTGCACACACTTACACGCACTTACACGCACTTACACGAACTTACATATACTTACACGCACTTACACGCACTTACATGTACTTATACAAACTTACACACACTTATAGGCACTTACACGAACTTACACACACTTACACGCACTTACACACTTGCACACACTTACACGCACTTACACGCACTTACACAAACTTACATGTACTTACACGCTCTTAAACGCACTTACACGTACTTACACGCACGTATACACCCTTACACACACTTACACGCACTTACACATACTTCCACACACTTACATGCACTTACACGTACTTACATGTACTAACACAAACTTACAAATACTTACTCAAACTTACACACACTTACACGCACTTACATGCACTTACACGCACTTACACGCACTTATACATACTTACATACACTTACACTCCCTTACACTCACTTACACACACTTATACGCACTTACACGCACTTATACGTACTTACACGAACTTACACACACTTACACGCACTTACACACACTTACATGTACTTATACGCACTTACACGCACTTACACATACTTACACGTACTTACATGAACTTACATGAACTTACACGCACTTACACGCACTTACACACACTTACACGCACTTACATGCACTTACCCACACTTGCACGCACTTACATGCACTTACACAAACTTACACGTACTTACACGCACTTACACGCACTTGCATACACTTACACGCACTTACACGTACTTACACACACTTACACATTCTCACACGCACTTACGCAAACTTACACACACTTACACGTACTTACACGCCCTTAAACGCACTTATATGCTCTTACACACACTTACACATACTTACACGCATATACGCACACTTACACGCACTTACACGAATTTACACATATTTACACATACTTACATGTACTTACACGCACTTACACCCACTTACACTCACTTACACACACTTACATGTACTTGCACGCACTGATACGTACTTACACGTACTTACACACACTTACACGCACTTACACACACTTATATGTACTTATACGCACTTACACACACTTACACGTACTCACACGCACTTACACGCACATATATGTACTTACACGCACTTACACACACTTACAAGCACTTACACGCACTTGCTTGCACTTACACGTACATACACATACTCACATGCACCTACACACACTTCCAAGTACTTACACGCACTTACACGCACTTATACATACTTACATACACTTACACGTTCTTACACTCCCTAATACTCACTTACACACACTTACACACACTTACACGCACTTACATTCATTTACACGCACTTACATGAACTTACAAAAAAATAACAAGCACTTACACGCACTTAACCACACTTACACGCACTTACACACACTTACACGAACTTACATGCACTTACATGAACTTACACACACTTACACGCACTTACATGCACTTACATGCACTTACACACACTCACACGCACTTACACACTCTTACACGCACTTACACGCACTTACGCGAACTTACACGCACTTACACGCACTTACAGGCCTTTACACGCACTTACACACACTTACACACACTTACACGTACTTATAAGCACTTACACACACTTACACGTACTTACACAAACTTACACATACTTGCACGCACGTATACACGCTTACACCCACTTACATCCACTTACACGCACTTATACACACTTCAACGCACTAATACGTACTTACATGCACTTACATACACTAACACATACTTACACATACGTATGCGCAATTATACGAACTTACATGCACGTACACGCACTTACACGCACTTACACACACTTACATGCACTTACATGTACTTGTATGTACTTACACGCACTTACACACACATACATGCACTTGCACGCACTTACATGCACATACACACACACGTACTTACACATACCTACACGTATTTACACGCACTTACACACACTTACACGTACTTACACGCACGTACACTCACTTACACTCACTTACACGTACTTACACGTACTTACACGCAATTACACAAACTTACACACACTTACATACACTGATACAAACTTACACAAACTTACACACGCTTACACGCACATACACGTACTTACACGCACTTACACACACTTACACAAACTTACACACACTTACACGCATTTACACGCACTTACACGCATTTACACTTCCACAAACTTACGCGCACTCACACATACTTGCACGCACTTACTCACACATACACGCACTTACATGTACTTACATGCACTTACACGCACTTACACGCACTTACACGCACTTACACACACTTACACGTACTTACACGCACTTACACTCACTTACACGTACTTATATGCACTTACAAAAACGTATACGCACTTACACGCACTTTTACAAACATATACGTACTTATACGCACTTACAGGTACTTACACACAACTACTTGCACTCACACGCACTCACACATACTTGTTTGCACTTACACGTACATACACGCCGTTATACACAGTTACACGCAGTGACACAAACTCACACACACTTTTACGCACTTACACAAACGTACACATACTTACACGCACTTACACACACTTACACACACTTACACATACTCACATACACTTACACACACTTACATGCACTTACACACACTTCCAGGCACTTACACGCACTTGCACGCACATAACCGCACTTACACGTACTTACACACACTTACATGCACTTATACACACTTACATGCACATATACACACTCAAACGTACTTACACGTACTTACATGCACTTATACATACTTACATGCACTTACACAAACTTACAGGCACTTACACGTACTTACACGCATTTACACACACTTGCACGCACCGACAAGAACTCACACACACTTTGACACACTTACACAAACGTATACACACTTACACGCACTTACACAAACGTACACGCACTTACACACACTTGCACACAGTTACACGTACTTACACACACTTACACAAACTTACACGCACTTACATGCACTTACACATACTTGCACACACTCACACACACTTACACGCACTTACACAAACTAACATGCACTTACATGCACTTACACACACTTACACGCACTTACATGCACTTATACGCACTTACACACACTTACACGCACTTGAACAACTTACACGTACTTACACGCACTTACACCCACTTACACAAACTTACACACACTTACACATACTTATACACACTTACACGCACTTACACAAATATACACACACTTACATGCACTTATACAAACTTACACACACTTACACGCACTTACATACACTGACATGCACTCACACGCACTCACACACACTTATACGCACTTACACACACATACACGCAAGAACACACATTTACACGTACTTACATGCACAGACACAACCTCACAAGCACTTTCATGCACTTACATGAACGTACACACGCTTACAAGCACTTACACGAATTTTCACGAACAAACACTCACTTACACGCACGTACATACACTTACACATACTTACACACACTTACACGTACTTACACACACTTACACGCATGGACACGAACTCACACACACTTTCACACACTTACAAAAATGTACACACACTTACATGCACTTACACGAACTTACACGCACTTACACAAACTTACACGCACTCACACACACTTACACACACTTACACGTACTTACACGAACTTACCCGCACTTACACGCACTTATACACACTTGCACATACTTATACACACTTACACGCACTTACACAAAGTTACATGCACATACACGCACTTACATGCACTTACACGCACTTACACATACTTACACGCACTTACACGCACTTACACGCACTTACATGCACTTACACATACTTACACACACTTCCACACACACTTCCACGCACTTACACGTACTTACACGCACTTACACGAACTTACTCACACTTACACGCACTTACACGCACTTACATGCACTTACACAAATGTACACACACTTACACGCACTTATACGAATGTACACGCACTTACACACACTTACATACACTTACACGCACTCACACACACTCACACATACTTACACGTACTAACACACACTTACACGCAAGTATACGTTCTTACACGCACTAACATGCACTGACACGAACTCACACGTACTTTCATGCACCTACATGAACGTACACACACTTACAAGCACTTACACGAACTTCTACAGACTAACATGCACTTACATACACTTACATACACTTACACGTACTTACATGCACGTACACGTACTTACACGCACTTACACATACTTACATGCACTTACACGCATTTATACGCACTTATACGTACTTACACGCACTTACACACACGTAAATCCACTTACACGCACTTACATGCATTTACACACACTTACACATACTTAC
>SZWC01007502.1:45516-127287 GCA_023375785.1 Penium margaritaceum
TTCATGCACCTACATGAACGTACACACACTTACAAGCACTTACACGAACTTCTACAGACTAACATGCACTTACATACACTTACATACACTTACACGTACTTACATGCACGTACACGTACTTACACGCACTTACACATACTTACATGCACTTACACGCATTTATACGCACTTATACGTACTTACACGCACTTACACACACGTAAATCCACTTACACGCACTTACATGCATTTACACACACTTACACATACTTACGCACACTTACACACACTTTCACGCACTTACATGCACATACACGCACTTACACACACTTACACGTACTTACATGCATTTACACATACTTACACGTACTTACACGCACTTATACATACGTACACAAACTTATGTGCACTTACACTCACTTACACGCACTTACACATACTTACACGTACTTACACGCACTCATACATACTTACACTCATTTACACGCACTTATACAAACTTACACGAACTTATACACACTTACATGCACTTACACACACTTCCACACACTTACACGCACTTACACACAGTTACATGCACTTACACGCACTTACATGTACTTACACATACTTACACCCACTTACACGCACCAACAAACACTTACACACACTTACACGCACTTACACGCACTTACACACACTTACACACACTTTCACGCACTTACATGCACTTACACATACTTACATGCACTTACACGCACTTACACGTACTTACACATACTTACACACACTTACACACACTTACACACACTTACATGCACTTACACGCACTTACACACACTTACACACACTTAGAAGCACTTACACGTACTTACATGCACTTACACACACTTCCACGTACTTACACGCACTTACACATACCTTCACGTACTTACATGCACTTACACGTACTTACACACACTGACACGAACTCATAGACACTTACACGCACTTACACAAACTTACACACACTTACACACACTTACACGAACTTATACAAACTTACACACACTTACACGCACTTACACACACTTACACGCTCTTGTACACACTTACACGCACTTACACATACTTACATGCACTTACACGCACCTATATGCACTTACACGCACTAACACGCTCTTACACGCACTTACACCCAGATACACATACTTACGCAAACGTACACGCACTGGCACACACTGGCACGCACTTACACGCACTTATACGCATTTACCTGCACTTACACATTCTTACACGCACTTACACACACTTACACAAACTTATACGTACTTACACGCACTTACACGCACGTACACGTACTTACACGAACTTATACGCACTTACAAGCACTTACACGTACTTCTGCGTACTTACACATACTTACATGTACTGACACGCACTTTCACATACTTACACGCACTTACATGCACGTACACCCACTTACACGCACTTACACGCACTGACACAACTTACAGCCACTTACACGCACATACACGTACTTACACCCACTTACAAAAACGTACACACACTTACACGCACCTACACGTACTTACACGCACTAGCATGAACTCACACGCACTTACACGCACTTACACACACATACACGCAATTACACACACGTACATGCACTTACAAGCACTTACACGCACTTACACGTACTCACACAAACGTACATGAACTTACACATACTTACACAAACTTACACGTACTTACACACACTTACACGCACTTACATGTACTCACACGAACTTACACGCACTTACATGCACTTACACGCACTTATACGTACTTACACGCACTTATACGTACTTACACGTACTTACATGCACTAACACATACTTACACATGCTTACACGCACTTACACGAACTTTCACGCACTTACACGCACTTAACATGTACTTACATGTCCTTATATGCACTTACATGCACTTACACACACTTACCCGTACTTAAACAGACTGACACGCATTTACTTTTACTCACACACACGTACATGCACTTAATCACACTAACACCCACTTATACGCACTTACACGTACTTACACGTACTTACACAAACTTACACATACTTACACGCATTGACACACACTTACACGCACTTACACACACTTACACATACTTACACGCACTTACACGCACTTACACGTACTTACACGCACTTACACGTACTTACACACACTTAGGCGAATTTACACGTACTTCCATGCACTTACACGCATGTAAACACACTTAAACATACTTACATGCACTTACATGTACTTACACATACTTATACGCACTTACACGCACGTACGTACACTTGCACACACTTACACGCACATACATGCACTTACACGCACTTACACGCACTTACTTAAACTTACTTGCACCTACACGTACTTACACACACTTACACACACTTACATGCACTTATACTCACTTACACCCACTTACATGCATTTACATGCACTTACACGCACTTACACGCACCTACACGCACTTACGTGCACTTACACTAACTTACACAAACTTACATGCACTAACACGCACTTACACGTACTTATACGCACTCATATACACTTACACACACCTACACGCACTTACACACACTCACACGTTGTTATTCAAACTTACACGCACTTATACACACTTACACGCACTTACACGTACTTACACAAACTTACACGTACTTACACGCACTTACACGTCCCTACACGTACTTACACGCACTTACACGCACTTACACGTACTTACACGCACTTACACACACTTACACGCACTTACACATACTTACACGTACTTACATGCACTTGCACGCACTTACACGCACTTACATGTACTTACACGCTCTTACACGTACTTACACGTAGTTACACGTACTTACACACACTTACACGCACTAACACACACTTATACATGCTTACACACAATTACACGAACGTATACGCACTTACACGCACTTACACACACTTGTACACACTTACACGCAATTACACATACTTGCATGCACTTACACGCACTTACACGCACTTACACATACTTACACGCACTTACACGCGCTTACACGCACTTACATGCACTTACATGCACTTACATGCACTTACACACACTTACACCCACTTACACGCACTTATATATACTTACACATACTTACACGCACTTACACATACTTACATGCACTTACACGCACTTCATACGTACACGTACTTACCGCCACTTACATGAACGTATATGCACTTATACGCACTTACACGCACTTACACGCACTTACACGAACGTATACAAACTTACATGACTTACACGAACTTACACGTACTTATACCTACTTACACGCAGTTACACGCACTTACACGTACTCACACGCACTCACAGTCCTTACACACACTTTTACGCACTTACACACAGTTACACACACTTACACGGACTGACACGAACTCACACACAATTTCACGCACTTACACAAATGTACACATACTTACACGCACTTACAGAAACTAAGACGTACTTACACGAACTTACACGCACTTACACGCAATTACACGCACTTACACGTACTTACACGCACTTACACACACTTATGCACACTTGCACGCACTTACACGCACTTACACGTACTTGCACGCACTTAACTGCACTTACACGTACTTACACGCACTTACACGTACTTACATGAACTTACACGCATTGACACACACTGGCACGCACTTTTACGTACTTAGACACACTTACATGCACTTACACGCACTTACACACACTTACATGTACTTACACACACTTACACGTACTTACACGCACTTACACACAATTACACATATTTACACGTACTTACATGCACTTACACAAACTAACACGCACTTACACATGCTTACACACACTTACACAAACTTACACTCACTTACACATACGTACCCACACTTACACGTACTTACACGCACTTACACGTACTTACACGCACTTACACACAGTTATACGCACTTACACATACTTATACACACTTACCTGTACTAACACGCACTCATACCCACTTATACGCACTTATACACACTTACACACACTTACACGAACTTACTAGCATATACACGCACTTATACACACTTACACACACTTATACACACTTATACACACTTGAACCAACTTACAATCGCTTACACGCGCTTACACACACTTACACGCACTTACACACACTTACACATACTCACACGCACTTACATGTACTTACAGGCACTTACATGAACTTACACGTGCTTACACATACTTACACGTACCTAGAAGCACTTACAAGCACTTACACGCACTTACACACACTTATACACATATACACACACTTACATGTACGTACACGCACTTACACGCACTTACACACACATACATGCACTTACACGCACTTAGACACACTTACATGCACTACCACCCACTTACACGTACTTACACGCCCTTACATGCACGTAATGCATTTACACGCACTTACACACACTTACACGTAGTTACATCCACTTACACACACTTACATGCACTTACACGCATGTATACACACTTACACGCACTTGCACGCACTTACACGCACTTACATACACTTACATGCACTTACACGCATGTACATGCACTTACACGCACTAACACACACTTACACATACTTACACACACTTACATAAAATTACACGCACTTACACATTCTTACAAACACTTACATGTACTTGCACTCGCTCACGCACACTTACATGTACTTGCATGCACTTGTACACATTTACACGCAACTACAGGCACTTACACGCACTTACACACACTTAAACAAACTTACCATCGCTTACACGCACTTACACGTGCTTACACACACTTTCACACACTGACACATACTTACAGGAACATACACGCACTTACACGCACTTACACGCACTTACACGTACTTACACGCACTTACACGCACTTACTCGCATTTACACAAACTGACACGAACTCACACATTCTTACACGCACTCACATGCACTTACACACACTTACACGCACAGACACGAACTTCCACGAACGTACACGCACTTACACGCACTTACATACATGTACACATACTTACACGCACTTACACGCACGTACACAAATGTACACACACTTACACACACTTACACAAGCTTACACGTACTTACACGCACTTACACGCACTTATATGCACTTACACGCACTTATACGCACTTACACGCACTTATATACACTTATACGCACATATACGCACTTACATGCAATTACACGTACTTACACACACTTAAATACGCTTACACGCACTGACACAAACTCACACGCACTTACACGCACTTACACAAACTTACACACACTTACATGCACTTACACACTTGTACACACTTACACGCACTTACACGCACTTACACAAACTTACATGTTCTTACACGCACTTACATGCACTTACACGCACTTACACGCACTTACACACACTTACACACACTTACACGCACTTACACGTACTTCCACGCACTTACACGCACTTACACGCACTTACACGCACTAACACAAACATACACGCACTTACATGCACTTACACGCACTTACACACCCGTACACAAATGTACACACACTTACATGCACTTTCACGCACTTAAATGCACATACACGCACTTACACACAATTACACGTACTTACACACACTTACATGCACTTGCACGCACTTAGACGCACATACACGCACTTACACGCACTTACACACACTTACACGTACTTATACACACTTATACGCACTTATACATACTTACATACACATACACGCACTTACTCTGCCTTACACTCACTTACACGCACTTATACGTACTTACACGCACTTACACACACTTACACGCACTTACATGCACTTACACGTACTTACACGTACTTACACATACTAACACACACTTACACATACTTATATAGAATTGTACAAACTTACATGCACTTACACGCACTTACACATACTTACACATACTTACATGCACTTACACGCACTTACATGCACTTATACGCACTTACACTCACTTACACGCACTTACACGTACTTACACGCAGTTACACGCACTGACAGAAACTCACACGCACTTACACATACTTACACGAACTTACACACACTTCCACTCACTTACACAAACTTACACGCACCTACACGCACTTATACACACTTGCACACACTTACACGCACTTACACGCACTTACACGAACTTACATGTACTTACACGCACTTACACGCACTTACACGTACTTACACAAACTTACACACACACGAACTTACATACACTTACACACTTGCACACACAAAATACACACACTTACACACTTGCACACACTTACACGCACTTACAGACACTTATACAAACTAACATGTACTTACACGCACTTACATGCACTTGCACGCACTTACACACACTTACACACACTTACACACACTTACACGCACTTACACGTACTTCCACAAACTTACACGCACTTACACGTACTTACACGCACTAACAGAAACTTACATGCACTTACTCGCACTTACACGCACTTACACACACTTACACAAACGTACACATACTTACAAGCACTTATATGAACTTACATGCATTTACACCCAATTATTTGCACTTACACGCACTCACACGCACTTAGACGTACTTACACGCAAGTACACGCACTTACACGCACTTACATGCACTGAGACAAACTCACATGCGCTTTCATACACTTACATGAACGTACACACACTTACAAGCACTTACACAAACTTATACAAACTAACACGCACTTACACGCTCATACATACACTTACACGTACTTAATTACACTTACACGCACTTACACGCACTTACACGCACTTACATACACTTACACGCGTTTACACGTACTTATACCTACTTATACAAACTTACACACACTTGCACGCACTTACACACACATACACAGACTTACACACACTTACGCACGCTTACACGTACTTACACGCACTTACACGTACTTATACATACTTACATACACTTACACGCACTTACACTCCCTTACACCACCTTGCACACAGTCACACGCACTTACACGCACTTACATGTACTTAGACGTACTTACACGCACTTACACGCACTTACACAAACTTACACATACTTACACACACTTACACATACTTGCACGCACTTACACACACTTACACATACTTACACGTACTTACATGCACTAACACACACTAACACGCACTTACACATACTTACACGCACTTACACGAACTTACACTTACTTACACATATGTACACACACTTCCACGTACTTACACGCACTTACACATACTTACACGCACTTGCATGCACTTGCACACACTTACACGCACTTACACATACTTACACGTACTTACACGTACTTACACGCACTTACACGTACTTATACATATTTATTCACACTTACCCATACTTACATGCACTTACACCCACTTACACGCACTTATACGCACTTACACACACTTACATGAACTTACAAGCATATACACGCACTTATACACACTTACACGCACTTATACACACATATACACACTTAAACAAACTTACAATCGCTTACACACGCTTACACACACTTACACACACTTACACGCACTTACATGTACGTACACGCATTTACACGCACTTACACTAACATACACGCACTTACACGCACTTAGACAGACTTACATGCACTAGCACGCACTTACAGATACTTACACGCACTTACAAGCACTTGATGCATTTACACGCACTTACGCACACTTACACGTACTTACATTCACTTACACACACATACACGCACTTACACGCACTTACATGCACTTACACGCATGTATACACACTTACATGCACTTACACACACTTACACGCACTTACATGCACTTACACGCACTTACACTCGCGTACATGCACTTACACGCACTAGCACACACTTAGACATACTTACACGCACTTACATAAACTTACACGCACTTACACGTAACTACAAGCACTTACATGTACTTGCACTCGATCACGGACACTTACATGCATTTGCATGCACTTGTACACACTTACACGCAATTACAGGCACTTACACGCACTTACACACACTTAAATGAACTTACCATCACTTACACGTACTTACACGTGCTTACACGCACTTACACGCACTTATAGGTACTTACACGAACGTATACGCACTTACACGCACTTACACAAACTTACACACACTTATACGCACTAACACATACTCACAGGCACTCACACGCACTTACAGGCACTTACACACACTTATACGCACTTACACGTACTTACTCACACTTACATGCACTTACTCGCACTTACACGCACTGACACGAACTCACACAAACTTACACCCACTCAAATGCACTTACACACACTTATACTCACTGACACGAACTTAGAAGAACTTACACGTACTTACACGCACTTACATATACGTACACATACTTACACGCACTTACACGCACGTACACAAATGTACACACACTTACACGCACTTACACAAACTTTCACATACTTAAACGCACTTACACGCACTTATATTCACTTACACGCACTTATACGCACTTACACACACTGATATGTACTTACACGCACTTAAACGCACTTACATGCACTTACACACACTTACACACACTTACACATACTTACACACACTTAAATGCGCTTACACGCACTGACACAAACTCACACGCACTTACACGTACTTACATAAACTTACACACACTTACACGCACTTACATGAACTTACACACACTTACACGCACTTACACACTTGCACACACTTGCACACACTTACACGCACTTACACGCACTTACACAAATTTACATGTACTTAAACGCACTTACACGGACTTACACGAACTTACACGCACTTAAACACAATTACACATACTTACACGCACTTACACATACTTCCACACACTTACACGCACTTACACGTACTTACACGCACTAACACAAACTTACACGCAGTTACACGTACTTACACGCACTTACACACACGTACACAAACGTACACATACTTACACGCACTTATATGAACTTACACGCACTTACACGCAATTACATGCACTTACACGCACTCACACGCACTCACACGCACTTACACGCACTTGCACACAAGTACACACACTTATACGCACTTACATGCACTGACACGAACTCACACGCACTTTCATGCAATTACATGAACGTACACACACTTACAAGCACTTACACAAACTTACACAAACTAATATGCACTTACATGCTCTTACATACACTTACACGTACTTAATTGCACTTACACGCACTTACACGCACTTACATGCACTTACACACACTTACACGCATTTATATGTACTTATATGCACTTACACACACTTACACACACTTAAACGCACTTACACACACTTACACGCACTTACACAAACTTACACGCACTTACACATACTTACACGCACTTTCACGCACTTACATGCACATACACGTCCTTACACACACTTACACATACGTACACACACTTACACGCACTTGCACGCACTTACATGCACATACATGCACTTACACGCACTTACACACACTTATACGTACTTACACGTAGGTACATGCACTTATACATACTTACATCCACTTACACACACTTACACTCCCTTACACTCACTAACACGCACTTACAAGCACTTACACGCACTTACACATAGTTACACGTACTTACACCCACTTACACACACTTACATGCAATTACATGTACTTACACGTACTTATCCGCACTTATACGCACTTACACGCACTTACACGCACTTACACGTACCTACACGCACTAACACGCACTAACAGAAACTAACACGCACTTACACGTACTTACACAAACTTACACACACGTACACGCACTTACACAAACTTACACGCACTTACACGCAATTACACACACTTGCACACACTTACACGCACTTACACGCACTTACACGAACTGACATATACTTACACGCACTTACACGCACTTACATGTACTTACACAAACTTACATACACTTACACGCACTTACACAAACTTACACACACTTACACGCACTTACACACTTGCACACACTTACACGCACTTACACGCACTTACACAAACTTACATGTACTTACACGCTCTTACACACACTTACACGTACTTATAGGCACTTATACACCCTTACACACACTTACACGCACTTACACATACTTCCACACACTTACACGCACTTACACGTACTTACATGCACTAACACAAACTTACAAACACTTACTCGAACTTACACGCACTAACACACACTTACACAAACGTACACATGCTTACACGCACTTACATGAACTTACACGCACTTACACGCAATTGCATGCACTTACACGCACTCACACGCACAGACACGTACTTACACATACTTACACGCAAGTACACGCACTTACACACACTTACATGCACTGACACTAACTCACATGCTCTTTCATGCACTTACATGAACGTACACACACTTACAAGCACTTACACAAACTTACACAAACTAACACGCACTTACATGCACATACATACACTTACACGTACTTAATTGCACTTACACACACTTACACGCACTTACACGTACTTACACATACTTACACGCGTTTACATGTACTTATATGCACTTATACATACTTACATACACTTAAACGCACTTACACACACTTACACGTACTTACATATACTTACACGCACTGACACACACTTACAGGTACTTACACACACTTACACGTACTTACACACACTTATACGCACTTGCACGCACTTACACGCACATACACACCCTACACGCACTTACACATGCTTACACGTACTTACACGCACCTACACATACTTATACATACTTACATACACTTATACGCACTTACACTCCCTTACACCCACTTACACGCACTTACACACACTTACACGCACTTACACGCAGTTACACGCACTTACATGAACTTACATGAACTTACACGCACTTACATGCACTTAACACACTTCCATGCACTTACACGCACTTACACGTACTTACATGTACTTACACGCACTTACACGAACTTACACATACTTACACGCACTTACACATACTTACATGCACTTATACGCACTTAGACGTACTTACACACACTTACACGCACTTACACACACTTACGCAAACTTACACGCACTTACATGCACTTACACACCCAAACACGCACTTACATGCACTGACACGCACTTACCCGCACTTACACGCACTTACAGCCACTTACACGTACTTACACGTACTTACACAGACTTACACATACTAACACACACTTACACATACTTATACGTAATTATACGAACTTACATGTACTTACACGTACTTGAACATACTTACACGTACTTACATGCACTTACACGCACTTACATGCACTTGTACGCACTTAACGCACTTACACGCACTTACACGCACTTACACACACTGACAGAAACTCACACCCACTTACACGTACTTACACCAACTTACACACACTTACACGCACTTACATGAACTTACACGCACTTACACGCACTTACACACACTTGCACACACTTACACACACTTACACGTACTTACACGAACTTACATGTACTTACACGCACTTACACGCACTTACACGTACGTATACCCACTTACACACACTTACACACACTTACACGCACTTACACACACTTCCACATACTTACACACACTTACACACACCTACACGTACTTACACGAAGTTACACGCACTTACACGTACTTACACGCACTTACACACACTTACACAAAGATACACACACTTACGCACACTTATACAAACTTACGCACACTTACACAAAATTTCACGCACTCAGACGTACTCATACACACTTACACGCACTTACATGCACTTACACGCAAGTACACGCACTTTCACGCAAGCACACGCACTTACACGCACTGACATGCACTAACACAAACTCACACACAATTTCATGCACTTACATCAACGTACACACACTCACAAGTACTTACACGAACTTACACAAACAAACACGTACTTACACGCTCTTACTTACACTTGTACATACTTACATGCACTTATACGTACTTACACACACATACACGCACGTTCACGCACTTACACGCACTTACTCACACTTACACACACTTAAACGCACTTACACACACTTACACGCACTTACACACACTTGCACACACTTTCATGCAATTACATGCACATACACACAAGTACACGTTCTTAGACGTACTTACATGTACTTACATGCACTTGCACGCACTTACATGCACTTACGCGCACTTACACACACATACTCCTACTTACACACACTTACATGCACTTATATATATTTACATATACTTACACGCACTTACACTTCCTTGCACTCACTTACACACACTTGCACGCACTTACACACACTTACACGCACTTACACGTACTTACATGAACTAACACAAACTTACACGCACTTACACGCACCTACACACACTTACACGTACTTACATGCACTTACACACACTTATACGTACTTACACGCACTTGCACAAACTTACACGCACTTACACGCACTTACACGCACTTACACGCACTTACATACACTTACATACACGTACACGTACTTACACGTACTTACACACACATACACGCACTTACATTCACTTACACGCACTTACACGCACTAATACATACTTACATACACTTACGTGCACTTACACTCCCTTACACTCACTTACACATACTTTTACGCACTTACACGCACTTACATGTACTTACACGTACTTACATGAACTTACATGAACTTACACGCACTTACACGCACTTACACACACTTACACGCACTTACACGCACTTACACACACTTACACGCACTTACATGCACTTACACAAACTTACACGTACTTACACGCACTTACACGCACTTACATACACTTACACGCACTTACATGTACTTACACACACTTTTAGCACTCACACACACTTACGCGAACTTACACACACTTACACGAACTTACACGCCCTTAAACGCACTTACACGCACTTACACACACTTACACATACTTACACGCACTTACGCACACTTACACGCACTTACACGAATTTACACATACTTACACATACTTACATGTACTTTCACGCACTTACACCCTCTTACACGCACTTACACACACTTACACGCCCTTACACGCACTTATACGTACTTACACGCACTTACACACACTTACATGTACTTATACACACTTACACACACTTACACGTACTCACACGCACTTACACGCACATACATGTACTTACACACACTTACACACACTTACAAGCACTTGCACGCACTTGCTTGCACTTACACGTACATTCACATACTCAAACGCACTTACACACACTTCCAAGTACTTACACGCACTTACACGCACTTATACATACTTACATACACTGACACGCACTTACACTCCCTTACACTCACTTACACACACTTACACGCACTTACACGCACTTACATTCATTTACACACACTTACATGAACTCACAAAAAAAAACAAGCACTTACACGCACTTAACCACACTTACACGCACTTACACACACTTACACGCACTTACATGCACTTACATGAACTTACACACACTTACACGCACTTACATACACTTACATGCACTTACACACACTTACACGCACTGACACACACTTACACGCACTTACACGCACTTACATGCCCTTAGACACACTTACACACACTTACACGCACTTACACGCACTTACATGCACTTACACACACTTACACGTACTTACACAAACTTACACATACTTGCACGCACTTACACATGCTTACACGCACTTACATCCACTTACACGCACTTATACACACTTCAATGCACTAATACGTACTTACATGCACTTACACACACTAAGACATACTTACACATACGTATTCGCAATTATACGAACTTACATGCACGTACACGTACTTACACGCACTTACACACACTTACATGCACTCACATGTACTTGCATGTACTCACACGCACTTAGACACACTTACATACACTTACACGCACTTACACGTACTTAAATGCACTTACATGCACTTACACGCACTTACACACACATACACATAATGACATGCACCTACACGCACTTATATGCACATACACACAATTACGCGTACTTACACGCACTTACACACACATACATGCACTTGCACGCACTTACATGCACATACACACACTTAAACGTATTTACACATACCTACACGTATTTACACGCACTTACACACACTTATACGTACTTGCACGTACTTACACTCACTTACACTCACTTACACGTACTTACACGTGCTTACACGCACTTTCACACACTTACACACACTTACACACACTTATACAAACTTACACAAACTTACACACGCTTACACGCACTTACACGTACTTACACGCACTTACACACACTTACACAAACTTACACACACTTACACGCATTTACACGCATTTACACGCACTTACACTTCCACAAACTTACGCGTACTCACACGTACTTGCACGCACTTACTCACACATACACGCACTTACATGTACTTACATGCACTTACACGCACTTACACACACTTACACGCACTTACACTCACTTACACGTACTTACATGCACTTACACAAACGTTTACGCACTTACACGCACTTATACGAACTTACACGTACTTATACGCACTTACAGGTACTTACACACACCTACTTGCACTCACACGCACTCACACGTACTTGTTTGCACTTACACATACATACACGCCGTTATACACACTTAAACGCAGTGACACAAACTCACACACACTTTCAAGCACTTACACACACGTACACACACTTACACGCACTTACACACACTTACACACACTTACACATTCTCATACACACTTACACACACTTACATGCACTTACACACACTTCCAAGCACTTACACGCACTTGCAAGCACTTAACCGCACTTTCGCGTACTTACACACACTTACACGCACTTACACACACTTACATGCACATATACACACTTTCACGCACTTTCACGAACTTACACACACTCAAACATACTTACACGTACTTACATGCACTTATACATACGTACATGCACTTATACAAACTTACAGGCACTTATACGTACTTACACGCATTTACACACACTTGCACGCACTGACAAGAACTCACACACACTTTGACACACTTACACAAACGTATACACACTTACAGGCACTTACACAAACATACATGCACTTACACACACTTGTACACACTTACACGTACTTACACACACTTACACAAACTTACACGTACTTCCATGCACTTACACATACTTGTACACGCTCACACACACTTACACGCACTTACACGAACTTACATGCACTTACATGCACATAAACACACTTACACGCACTTACACGCACTTATACGCACTTACACACACTTACACACACTTGAACAACTTACACGTACTTACACGCACTTACACCCACTTACACAAACTTATACACCCTTACACATACTTATACACACTTACACGCACTTACACAAATATACACACACTTACATGCACTTATACAAACTTACACACACTTACACGCACTTACATGCACTTACATGCACTCACACGCACTCACACACACTTACACGCACTTACACACACTTACACGCAAGAACACGCACTTACACGTACTTACATGCACTGACACAACCTCACTAGCACTTTCATGCACTTACATGAACGTACACACGCTTACAAGCACTTACACGAACTTTCACGAACAAACACTCACTTACACGCACGTACATACACTTACACGTACTTACACACTCTTACATGTACTTACACACACTTACACGCATTGACACGAACTCACACACACTTTCACGCACTTACAGAAACGTACACACACTTACATGCACTTACACAAACTTACACGCACTTACGCAAACTTACACACACTCACACACACACTTACACACACTTACACGTACTTACACGAACTTACACGCACATACATGCACTTATACACACTTTCACACACTTACACACACTTACACGCACTTACACAAAGTTACATGCACATACACGCACTTACATGCACTTACACGCACTTACACACACTTACACGCACTTACACGCACTTACACGCACTTATATACACTTACACACACTTCCACACACACTTACACACACTTACACGTACTTACACGCACTTACATGAACTTACACACACTTACACGCACTAACACGCACTTACACGCACTTACACAAATGTACACACACTTACACGCACTTACGAATGTACACGCACTTACACACACTTACATACACTTACACGCACTCACACACACTCACACATACTTACACGTACTAACACACACTTACACGCAAGTATACGTACTTACACGCACTTACATGCACTGACACGAACTGACACGTGCTTTCATGCACTTACATGAACGTACACACACTTACAAGCACTTACACGAACTTCTACAGACTAACATGCACTTACATACACTTACATACACTTACACGTACTTACATGCACGTACACGTACTTACACGCACTTACACATACTTACATGCACTTACACGCATTTATACGCACTTATACGTACTTACACGCACTTACACACACGTAAATCCACTTACACGCACTTACATGCATTTACACACACTTACACATACTTACGCACACTTACACACACTTTCACGCACTTACATGCACATACACGCACTTACACGAACTTCTACAGACTAACATGCACTTACATACACTTACATACACTTACACGTACTTACATGCACGTACACGTACTTACACGCACTTACACATACTTACATGCACTTACACGCATTTATACGCACTTATACGTACTTACACACACTTACACACACGTAAATCCACTTACACGCACTTACATGCATTTACACACACTTACACACACTTACGCACACTTACACACACTTTCACGCACTTACATGCAAATACACGCACTTACACACACTTACATGCACTTACATGCATTTACACACTCTTGCACGCACTTACAAGCACATACACGCACTTACATGCACTTACACATACTTACATGTACTTACACGCACTTATACATACTTACACACACTTACGCGCACTTACACTCACTTACACCCACATACACATACTTACACGTACTTACACGCACTCAACCATACTTACACTCACTTACACGCACTTACAATAACTTACACGAACTTATACACACTTACATGCACTTACACACACTTACATACACTTACACGCACTTACACACAGTTACATGCACTTACACGCACTTACACGTACTTACACATACTTACACCCACTTACACGCACTAACAAACACTTAAACGCACTTACACGCACTTACACGCACTTACACACACTTACACACACTTTCACGCACTTACATGCACTTACACATACTAACATGCACTTACACGCACTTACACGTACTTACACATACTTACACACACTTACACACACTTACACACACTTACATGCACTTACACGCACTTACATGCACTTACACGTCCTTAAACAAATTTACATGCACTTATACACACTTACACACACTTACACGTACACGCACTTACATGCACTTACATATGCTTACACGCACTTACACGTACTTACAAACACTTACATTCACTTATACACACTTACACACACTTACACAAACTTACACGCATTGACATGCACTTACATGCACTTACATGCACTTTCACGTACTTACATACACTTACACGTACTTACACGCACTTACACACACTTACACATACTTACACGCACTTACACAAACGTACATCCACTTACACGCACTTACACAAACTTACACATATTTACACAAAGTTACACGCACTTCCACACACTTACACGCACTTCCACACACTTACACACACTTACACGCACTTACACAAACGTACACCCACTTACACGCACTTACAAACACTTACACGCACTTACACGCACTTACACGCACTTACACGCACTTACACGCACTTGCTCGCACTTAACCGCACTTACATGCACTTATACGAACTTAAGCAAACTAACACACACTGGCACGCACTGGCACGTACTTACACGCACTTAAATGCACTTACACGTACTTACACGCACTTACATGCACTTACACATACTTACACACACTTACACGCACTTACACACACTTATACGCACTTACACGCACTTACACGCACTTTCACAAACTTACAAACACTTACACGCACTTACACGTACTTACATGCCCTTACACGAACTTACACGCACTTACACGTACTTACACGTATTTACACACACTTGCACACACTGACACGAACTCACACACACTTTCATGTACTTACACAAACATACACACACTTACATGCACTTACACAAACTTACACGCACTTACACAAACTTACAAGCACTTACATACACTTACACACACTTACACGCACTTACACAAACTTACACGCACTTACATGCACTTATACACACTTGCACACACTTACACGCACTTACACACACTTACACGAACTTACATGCACATACACGCACTTACACGCACTTACACGCACTTACATTTACTTACATACACTTACACGCACTTACACACACTTACAAACACTTCCTCACACTTACATGCACTTACACGTACTTACACACACTTACACAAACTTACACACACTTATATGTACTTACACGCACTTACACGTACTTACACAAATGTACACACACTTACACACACTAATACAAATTTACACGCACTTGCACACACTTACACGCACTTACATGCACTCACACGTACTCACACACACTTACACGCACTGACACACACTTACACGCAAGTACACGCACTTACACGCGTTTACATGCACTGACACGAACTCACACGCACTTTCATGCACTTACATGAACGTACACACAATTACAAGCACTTACACAAACTTACACAAACTAACATGCACTTACATACACTTACATGCACTTACACATACTTACACGCACTTACACGTACTTACACGTACTTACACACACTTACATGCACTTACACGCATTTACACGCACTTATACGTACTTACACGCACTTACACACACTTAAATGCACTTACACGTACTTACATGCATTTACACGCACTTACATGCACATACACGCACTTACACGCACTTACACGCACTCACACGCATTTACACACACTTGCACGCACTTACAAGCACATACACGCACTTACACGCACTTACATGCACTTACACGTACTTACACGCACTTACACGTACCTATACATACTTACACACACTTACATGCACTTACACTCACTTACACGCACTTACACGCACTTACACGTACTTACACGCACTTACACGCACTTACACAAAGTTACACGAACTTATGTGCACTTACATGCACTTACTCACACTTACACACTCTTACACGCACTTACACACACTTACACGTACTTACACGTACTTACAGGCACTTACACGCACTGACACTCACTCACACACACTTACACGCACTTACATGCACTTCCACGCACTTACACGCACTTACACGCATTTACATGCACTTACACGTACCTACACGTACAGACACGCACTAACACGCACTTACACATACTTACACATACTTACACGCACTTACACGCACTTACACACACTTAAACATACTTACACACACTTGCATGCACTTACACGCACTTATAGGCACTTACACACACTTACACGTACTTACACGCACTTACACACACTTACATGCACTTACACATACTTACACGTACTTACATACACTTACACAAACTTACACACACTTACACAAACTTACACACATTGACACGTACTTACATGCACTTACACGCACTTACACGCACTTACACATACATACACACACTCACACGTACTTACACGCACTTACACACACTTACACGTACTTACATAAACTTACACAATTTTAGACGTACTTACACGCACTTACACGTACTTATACACACTTACACGAACGTGCATGCACTTACACGCACTCATACAAACTTACACGTACTTATACGCACTTACACACACTTACACGCACTTACACACACTTAAATGCACTCACAAGCACTTACACACACTTACACACACTTACACACAGTTATACACTCTTACACGCACTGATACACACTCACACACACTTTCACGCACTTACACAAATGTACACACACTTACACGCACTTACACAAACTTACACGTGCTTACACAAACTTACACACACTTACACACACTTACACACATTTACACACACTTACACATACTCACACGCACTTACATACACTTACACATACTTACACACACTTACAGGCACTTACACGCTCTTGCACATACTTAATCACACATACACTCACTTATACGCACTTAAACAAACTTACATGCACTGGCACACACTGGCACGCAGTTAAACGCACTTACACGCAGTTACACGTACTTACACGCACTTACACGTACTTGCACATACTTACACACACTTACACACACTTACATGCATTTATATGCACTTACGCACACTTTCACAAACTTACACACACTTACACGCACTTACACATACTTACACGCACATACATGCATTAACACGCACTTACACATACTTACATGCACTTACACAAACTTACACGCACTTACACGTACTTACACGCATTTACACACACTTGCACGTACTGACACGAACGCACACACACTTTCACGCACTTACACAAACGTACACACACTTACGCTCACTTACACAAAATAACATGCACTTACACGACCTTAAACGCACTTAAACACAGTTACACACAGTTACACGTACTTAGACGCACTTACACGAACTTACACGCACTTACACGCACTTAAACATACTTGCACACACTTTCACGCACTTACACGCACTTACACAAACTTACATGCACTTACATGCACTTTCACACACTTACATGCACTTACACACACTTACACGCACTTACACACACTTACACGCACTTCCACAACTTACACGCACTTACACGTACTTACACACACTTACACAAACTTACACGGACTTACACGCACTTACACGTACTTACACAAACGTACACACACTTACACGTACTTATACGAGTTTATACGCACGTACACGCACTTACACGCGCTTACACGCACTCACACGCACTCACACGCACTTACACGGAAGTACACGTAATTACACGTACTTACATACACTGACACAAACTCACACGCACTTTCATGCACTTACATGAACGTACACACACTTACAAGCACTTGTACAAACTTACATGAACTAACACTCACTTACAGGCACTTACATACACTTACACGTACTTACACGAACTTACACACACTTACATGCACTTACACACACTTACACCCACTGACACAAACTCACACACACTTTCGCGCACTTACACAAACGTACACACACTTACATGCACTTACACGCAGTTACACGCACTTACACGCACTTACACGCACTTACACGCACTTACATGCACTTACACACACTTACACGCACTTCCACACATTTAAACGCACTTACACATACTTACACGCACGTACACGAACGTACACACAGTTACACGCACTTACACGTACTTACACGCACTTACACACACTTACACAAATGTACACACAATTATATGCACTTATCCGAGTTTACACGCACTTACACGCACTTACACGCACTTATACACACTCACACGCACTCACACACACTTACACGCACTGACATCCACTTACACACAAGTACACGAAATTACACACACTTGCATGCACTGACACGAACTCACATGTACTTTCATGCACTTACATGAACGTACACACACTTACAAGTACTTACACGGACTTACACGAACAAACACGCACTTACATACACTTACATACACTTACACGTACTTACACGCACTTACACACACTTGCACGCACTTACACACACTTACATGCACTTACACGCATTTACACGCACTTGTACGCACTTATACACACTTACACACACTTAAATACACTAACACGCACTTACACGCACTTACACACACTTGCACGTACTTACACACATTTACATGCACTTTCACGCACTTACATGCACATCCATGTACTTACATGCACTTACACGCACTTACACTCACTTGCACACACTTGCACGTACTTACACGCACTTACACGCACTTACACATACTTACACGCACTTACACGCACTTACACGAACTTACACGGACGTATACGCACTTACATGTACTTACACACACTTACACATACTTACACGTACTTACACACACTTACACGCACTTACACGCACTTAGACGCACTAATGCAAACTTACACGTACTAACACCCACTTACACGTACTTAAACACACTTACACGCACTTACACGTACTTCTGCAAAACTACACGCACTTACACATACTTACACGCCCTTACATACACTTACAAACAATTACACGCACTGATACACACTTACACGCACTTACACATACTTACACGTACTTACACGTACTTACATGTACTTACAGGCACTTACACACACCAACACACACTTACACATACTTACACGCAATTATACAAACTTACATGCACTTACACGCACTTCCTCACACTTACACGCACTTACATGCACTTACACGCCCTTGCATGCACTTACATGCACTTACATGCACTTACACACACTTACACGTACTTACACATACTTATACATACTTACACACACTTACACGCACTTACACGTACTTAAACGTACTTATACGCACTTACATGTACTTACATGCACTTACACGAACTTACATGCACTAAAACGTACTTACACGCACTTACACGCACTTACACATACTTACACGTACTTACATGCACTTACACTCACTTACACACACTTACACGCACTGACATACACTTATACACATTTACACGTACTTACACATACTTATACGCACTTACACGCACTTACACGCACTTACACATACTTATACACACTTACACAAACTTGCACATACTTACACGTACTTACACACACTTACACACACTTACACGAACGTACACATACTTACACGTACTTGCACAAACTTACTCACACTTACATGCACTTACACGCACTTACACACACTCACACGCACTCACATGCACTCACACACACTTACACGCGCTTACACGTACTTACACACAGTTACATGCACTTACATGCACTGACTCGAACTCACATGCACTTTCACGCACTTACACAAACGTATACACACTTACACCCACTCACACAAACTTACACCAACTCACACGCACTTACACGCACTTACACACACTGACACCGACTTAGACACACTTACACACACTTACACCCACTTACACGCACTTACACGTACTTACACACACTAACACGCACTTACATGCACTTGTACGTACTTAACCACACTTACACGTACTTACACAATCTTACACGCATTGGCACGCACTGAAACACACTTACACGCACTTACACGCACTTACACGCACTTACACGCACTTACACGCACTTACATGCACTTACACGCACTTACATCCATGTAAGTGCGTGTAAGTACGTGTAAGTATGTGTTAGTACGTACTGGCATGCACTGGCACGCACTGGCACGCACTGGCACGCACTTACACGCACTTACACAAACGTACACGCACTTACACAAACTTACACAAACTTACACGCACTCGCACGCACTGGCACGGACTTACATGCATTTACACGCACTTACACGCACTTACACGTACTTACACGCACTTACACGCACTTACACGCACTTACACGCATATAAGTACATGTAAGTGCATGTAAGTATGTGTAAGTATGTGTAAGTGCGTGTAGTGCGTGTAAGTGTGTGTAAGTGCGTGTAAGTGCGTGTAAGTACGTGTAAGTGCGTGTAAGTGTGTGCAAGTGCATGCAAGTGCGTGTATGTATGTGTACGTGTGTGTAAGTATATGTAAGTGCGTGTATGTGCGTGTAAGTGCGTGCAAGTTCGTGTAAGTACGTGTAAGTATATGTAAGTGCGTGTAAGTGCGTGGAAGTGCGTGTAAGTTCATGTAAGTGCGTGAAAGTGTGTGTGAGTTCGTATCAGTGCATGTAAGTGTGTGTAACTGCGTGTAAGTGCGTGTAAGTGCGTGTAAGTGTGTGTGAGTACATGTGAGTACGTGTAAGTTCCTGTGAGTGCGTGTAAGTGCGTGTGTGTGTGTGTGTGTGTATAAGTACGTGTAAGTTTGTATAAGTGCGTGTACGTTCGTGTAAGTGCGTGTATGTTTGTGTAAGTGTGTGTAAGTGCGTGTAAGTGTGTGTAAGTGCATGTATGTGCGTGTAAGCGTGTGTAAGTATGTGTAAGTGTGTGTAAGTGTGTGTTATCATGTGTAAGTGGGAATTAGTGCGTGTAAGTGGGAATAAGTATGTGTAAGTGCATGTAAGTACGTGTAAGTGTGTGTAAGTGTGTATAAGTACATGTAAGTGCACATAAGTGTGTGTAAGTGCGTATAAGTACGTGTAAGTGCGTGTTAGTGCGTGTAAGTACGTGTAAATATGTGTACGTGCATGTAAGTGTGTGTAAGTGCATATAAGTGCGTGTGAGTACGTTTAAGTGCGTGTAAGTATGTATAAGTGTGTGTAAGTGTGTCTAAGTGTGTGTAAGTGCGTGTAAGTTTGTTCAAGTTCGTGTAAGTGTATATAAGTGTTTGTAAGTGCGTGGAAGTGTGTGTAAGTGTGTGTAAGTGCGTGTAAGTGAGTGTAAGTGATTGTAAGTGTGTGTAAGTATGTGTAAGTATGTGTAAGTGCGCGTAAGTACATGTAAGTGCGTGTAAGTGCGTGTAAGTATGTATATGTGTGTCTAAGTGCGTGCAAGTGTGTGTATGTACGTATAAGTACGTGTAAGTGCATGTAAGTGCGAGTATGTGCATGTAAATGCGTGTAACTGTGTGTAAGTGCGTATAAGTACGTGTAAGTGTGTGTAAGTTTGTGTAAGAGCGTGTAAGTACGTTTAAGTATGTGCAAGTGCGTGTAAGTGTGTGTAAGTACGTGTAAGTGCGTGTAAGTACATGTAAGTGCATGTAAGTGCGTGTAAGTGTATGTAAGTACGTGGAAGTGCGTATAATTGTGTCTAAGTGTGTGTAAGTGCGTGTAAGTGCGTGTAACTTTGTGTAAGTTCGTGTAAGTGCGTGTAAGTGTGTGCAAGTGTATGCAAGTACGTGTAAGTACGTGTAAGTACGGGTAAGTGCGTGTAAGTGTGTGTAAGTGCGTGTAAGTGCGTGTAAGTGCGTGTAAGTTTGTGTAAGTGCGTGTAAGTATGTGTATGTGTGTGGTAGTGTGTGTAAGTACGTGTAAGTGTGTGTAAGTGTGTGTAAGTTCGTGAACGTGCGTGTAAGTGTGTATAAGTGTGTATAAGTATGTGTAAGTACGTATAAGTGCGTGTAAGTATGTGTAAGTGCGTGTAAGTACGTGTAAGTGCGTGCCAGTGCGTGCCAGTGCGTGTAAGTCTGTTTAAGTGTGTGGAAGTGCGTGTAAGTGCCATTAAATGCGTACAAGTGCGTGTAAGTGCTTGTAAGTGCGTGTAAGTGCATGTAAGTGCATGTAAGTGCGTGTAAGTGCGTGTAAGTGCGTGTAAGTGCGTGCAAATGTGTGTAAGTACGTATAACTTCGTGTAAGTGTGTGTAAGTTCGTGTAAGTGCGTGTAAGTATGTGTACGTTTGTGTAAGTTCGTGAAAGTGTGTGTGAGTCCGTGTCAGTGTGTGTAAGTGTGTGTAACTGCGTGTAAGTACGTGTAAGTGCGTTTAAGTTGTGTGTCAGTGCGCGTGAGTACGTGTAAGTATGTGTAAGTGTGTATAAGTACGTGTAAGTTTGCATAAGTGCGTGTAAGTGCGTGTACGTTCGTGTAAGTGCGTGTAAGTGCGTGTAAGTACGTGTACGTGCATGTAAGTTTGTATAAGTGCGTGTAAGTACGTGTAAGTGTGTGTAAGTGCGTGTAAGTGCGTGTAAGTGTGTGTAAGTGCGTGTAAGTATGTGTAAGTACGTGTAAGTGTGTGTAAGTTCTTGTAATTGCGTGTAAGTATGTGTAAGTGCTTGTTAGAGTGTGTAAGTGCGTGTAAGTACCTGTAGGTGGATGTAAGTGCATTGAAGTGCGTCTAAGTGCGTGTAAGTGCTTGTAAGTGCATGTAAGTGCGTGTAAGTTCATGTAAGTGCGTGTATGTGCATATGAGTGTGTGTAAGATTGTGTAAGTACATGTAAGTGCGTGTAAGTGCGTGCAAATGCATGTAAGTGCATGTATGTGCGTCTAAGTGTGCGCAAGTGCATAGACGTGCGTGTAAGTTCGCGTAAGTGTGCGTATGTACCTGTAAGTGTGTGTAAGTGTGTGTAAGTTTGTGTAAGTGGGTGTGAGTGTGTGTAAGTGCGTGTAAGTGTGTGTAAGTGCGTATAAGTGGGTGTAAGTGCGTGTAAGTGTGTGTAAGTATGTGTAGGTTTGTGTATGTTCGTGTAAGTGCGTGTCAGTACGTGTAAGTGTGTGTAAGTGTGTGTATGTACGTGTAAGTGCATTCTAGTGAGTGTAAGTGAGTATAAGTGTGTGTAATTGCGTGTAAGTGTGTGTAAGTACGTGTAAGTACGTGTAAGTGCGTGTAAGTGCATGTAAGTGCGTGTATGTGCGTATAAGTACGTGCAAGTGTGTGTATGTACGTGTAAGTATGTGTAAGTGTGTGTAAGTGCGTGTATGTGCATGTAAGTGTATGTAAGTGCGTGTAAGTACGTGTAAGTACGTGTAAGTGCGTGTAAGTGCATGTAAGTGCGTGTACGTGCGTTTAAGTGCGTGTAAGAACGTGTAAGTGTGTCTAAGTGCATTTAAATGCGTGTCAGTGTGTGTAAGCACGTGTAAGTGTGTGTAAGTATGTGTAAGTGCGTGTAAGTGCGTATAAGTACTTGTAAGTGTGTCTAAGTACGTATAAGTGCGTGTACATTTGTGTAAGTTTGTGTAGGTGCGTGTAAGTGTGTGTATGTTTGTGTAAGTGAATGAAAGTGCGTGTGAGTTTGTGTCAGTGTGTGTAAGTGCGTGTAAGTGCGTATAATTACGTGTAAGTGTGCAAGTGCGTGTAAGTGCGTATGAGTACGTGTGGGTGCGTGTTAGTGTGTGTAAGTACGTGTAAGTACGTATAAGTTTGTATAAGTGCATGTAAGTGTGTGTACATTCGTAAAAGTAGGTGTAAGTGTGTGTAAGTGCGTGTAAGTGCATGTACGTTTGTGTAAGTGCGTGTAAGTGCCTGTAAGTGCATGTAAGTGCATGTAAGTACGTGTGAGTGCGTGTAAGAGTGTGCAAGTGCGTGTAAGTGCATGTAAGTGAGTGTAAGTGTAAGTGTGAGTGTGTGTTAGTACACGTGAGTGTGTGTAAGTGCGTGTAAGTGCGTGTAAGTGTGTGTAAGTACGTGTAAGTGCGTGTAAGTACATGTAAGTGCATGTAAGTATGTGTAAGTGCGTTTAAGTGCTTGTAAGTGCGTGTCACTGCGTGTAAGTGTGTGTAAGTACGTGTAAGTGCATGTAAGTGCGTGTAAGTTTGTGTGAGTGCGTGTAAGTACGTGTAAGTGCATACAAGTACATGTAAGTGTGTATAAGTACGTGTAAGTGTGTGTAAGTATGTGTAAGTATGTGTAAGTTTGTGTAAGTGCGTGTAAGTATGTGTAAGTACGTGTTAGTGCGTGTAAGTGCTTGTAAGTATGTGTTAGTGCGTGTAAGTGCGTGTGAGTATGTGTAAGTTCGTGTAAGTCCGTGTAAGTGCCTGTATGGGCGTGTAAGTACATATAAGTACGTATAAGTGCGTGTAAGTGTGTGTAAGTACGTGGAAGTACGTGTAAGTGTGTGTAAGTACGTATAAGTGCATGTAAGCGTATGTAAGTGCGTGTCAGTGCGTGAAAGTGCGTGTGAGTTTGTCTGAGTATGTGTAAGTGTGTGTAAGTGCGTGTAAGTGCGTGTAAGTGTGTGTAAGTACGTGTAAGTGCGCGTGAGTGCGTGTGACTGTGTGTAAGTATGTGAAAGTGCGTGTAAGTGCGTGTAAGTTCATGTAAGTGCGTGTAAGTGTGTGTACGTTCGTGTAAGTGCGTGTAAGTGCGTGTAAGTACGAGTAAGTTTGTGCAAGTGCGTGTAAGTACTTGTAAGTGCATGTAAGTGCATGTAAGTGCGTGTAAGTGCGTGTAAGTGTTTATAAGTGCGTGTAAATATGTGCAAGTATTTGTAAGTGTGTGTAGGTGCGTGTAAGTGCATGATAGTACGTCTAAGTGCGCGTAAGTTTGTGTAACTGTGTGTATGTGTGTGTAAGTGTGTGTAAGTGTGTGTAAGTGCGTGTAAGTGTGTGTAAGTGTCTGTACGTGCGTGTAAGTGCTTGTAAGTGTGTCTAAGTGTGTGCAAGTGCATGTGAGTTCTTGTAAGTGCGTGTAAGTGCGTGTAAGTGCTTGTAAGTACCTGTAAGTTTGTGTAAGTGCGTATAAGTATGTGTAAGTGTGTGTTAGTGCATGTAAGTGCGTGTAAGTATATTTAAGTGTGTGTAAGTGTGTGTTAGTACGTGTAAGTGCGTGTAACTGCGTGTAAGTGCGTGTAAGTGCGTGTAGGTATATGTAAGTATGTGTAAATGCGTGTAAGTGCGTGTAAGTGTGTGTAAGTACGTGTACGTTCGTGTGAGTGCGTGTAAGTGTGTGTCAGTGGCTTAAGTGCGTGTAAGTGCATGTAAGTACGTGTAAGTGCGTGCAAGTGCATGTAAGTGCATGTAAGTGTGTGTAAGTGCCTATAAGTGCATGCAAGAGCGTGTAAGTGCATGTAAGTGTGTGTAAGTGCGTGTAAGTGCGTGTAAGTGTGTGTATGTGCATGCATGTGCATGTAAGTGCATGTAAGTACGTGTAAGTGCTTGTAAGTGCGTGTAAGTTTGTGTAAGTGCGTGGAAGTGCGTATAAGTACGTGTATGTGCGTGTAGGTGCGTGTAAGTGCGTGTAAGTGCATGTAAGTTCGATAAGTGCGTGTAAGTACGTGTAAGTACGTGTAAGTACGTATAAGTGCATGTAAGTGCATGTAAGTGCGTGTCAATGCGTGTAAGTAGGTGTAAGTGTGTGTAAGTGCTTGTAAGTGCGTGTAAGCACGTGTAAGTGTATATACGTATGTGCAAGTGCGTGTAAGTACGTGTACGTGCATGTCAGTGCGTGTAAGTATGTGTAAGTGTGTATAAGTGCGTGTAAGTGTGCGTAAGTGTGTGTAAGTGCATGTATATGCGTGTAAGTGTGTGTAAGTGCATGTAAGTGTCTGCAAGTGCATGCAAGTACATGTAAGTGTATGTATGTGCTTGTAAGTGCGTGTAATTGCGTGTAAGTACGTGTAAGTTCGTGTAAGTACGTGTAAGTGCGTGTAAGTACGTGTAAGTGTGTATAAGTGTGTGAAAGTGTGAGTAAGTGCGTGTAAGTACATGTACGTGAATGTAAGTGCGTGTAAGTGTGTATAAGTGCGTGTAAGTGGGTCAAAGTGCGTGTAAGTGCGTGCCAGTGCGTGCCAGTGCTTGTAAGTTTGTGGAAGTACGTGTGAGTGTGTGCAAGTGCGAGTAAGTATGTGTAAGGGCATGTAAGTGTGTATAAATGTGTGTAAGTGCGTGTAAGTGTGTGTAAGTGCGTGTAAGTGTGTGTAAGTGTGTGTATGTGCATGTAAGTGCATATAAGTGTGTATAAGTGCATGTAAGTATGTGCAAGTGTGTACAAGTGCGTGTACGTTTGTGTAAGTTCGTATAAGTGTGTGTAAGTGTGTGAATGTTTGTGTAAGTACGTGTAAGTATGTGTGAGTTCGTATCTGTGTTTGTAAGTACGTGTAAGTGTGTGTAAGTGCGTGTAAGTACACGTAATTGCGTGTAAGTGCATGTAAGTGTGCGTAAGTGCGTGTAAGTGCATCTAAGTACGTGTAAGTGCGTGTAAGTTCATGTAAGTACGTGTAAGTGCATGTAAGTACGTGTAAGTGTGTGTAAGTACGTGTAAGTGCGTGTAAGTTGGTGTAAGTACGTGTAAGTGCATGTACGTTCGTGTAAGTGTGTGTAAGTGCGTGTAAGTGCATGTACGTGTGTGTAAATGCGTGTAAGTGCGTGCAAGTTCATGTTAGCTCGTGTCAGTGCGTGTAAGTGTGTGTAAGTATGTGTAAGTGTGAGTAAATGCGTGTGATTTTGTGTGAGTGCATGTAAGTGCCTATACGTGCATGGAAGTACGTGTAAGTACGTGTAAGTACGTGTCAGTGTGTGTAAGTGCGTGTACGTGCGTGTAAGTGCGTGTAAGTACGTATAAGTACGTGTATGTTTGTGTAAGTGCGTGTAAGTGTGTGTACGTTCGTGTAAGTGCGTATAAGTGTGTGTAACTACATGTAAGTGCGTGTAAGCGTGTGTAAGCGATGGTAAGATTGTTTAAGTGCGTATAAGTGTGTGTAAGTGCCTGTAATTACATGTATGCGTGTGCAAGTGCATGCAAGTGCATGTAAGTACGTGTGAGTACGTGCAAGTGCATGTAAGTGCGTGTAAGTGCGTATAAGTACGTGTAAGTTTGTTTAAGTGCGTGTAAGTATGTGTAAGTGCGTGTTAGTGCGTGTAAGTATATGTACGTGCTTGTAAGTGCGTATAAGTGCGTGTAAGTACGTGTAAGTGTGTGTAAGTGTGTGTACGTGCATGTAAGTGCATGTAAGTACGTGTAAGTACGTGTAAGTGCGTCTAAGTACGTGTAAGTATGTGTAAGTGCGTGTTAGTGCGTGTAAGTGTGTCTGAGTGTGTGTAAGTGTATGTATGTATGTGTAAGTGCGTCTAAGTGCATGTAAGTGCATGTAAGTGCGTATATGTGCGTGTAAGTGCGTGTAAGTGCTTGTAAGTGCGTGTGAGTGCGTGTAAATTCTTGTAAGTTTGTATAAGTGCATGTAAGTGCGTGTAAGTGTGTGTAAGTGGGTGTAAGTGCGTGTAAGTGCGTGTAAGTATGTGTAAGTATGTAAAAGTGCATGTAAGTGCGTGTAAGTGCGTGTAAGTACGTGTAAGTGCGTGTAAGTGTGTGTAAGTGCATGCAAGTGCGTCTAAGTGCGAGTAATTAAGGGTAAGTACGTGTAAGTGCAGGTAAGTGTGTGTTAGTGTGTGTCAGTTTGTGTAAGTGCGTGTAAGTATGTTAAGTGCGTGTTAGTATATGTAAGTGCGTGTAAGTACGTGCAAGTGCGTGTAAGTGCGTGTAAGTGCGTGTAAGATTGTAAAAGTGCGTGTAAGTGCGTGTAAGTGTATGTAAGTGCGTGTAAGTGCATGTAAGTGCGTGTAAGTGCATGTAAGTGTGTGTAAGTGCATGTAAGTGCGTGTAAGTGCATGTAAGTGTGTGTAAGTGCATATAAGTACGTGTAAGTGAGTGTAAGTGCGTGCAAGTACGTGTAAGTGCGTATAAGTGTGTGTAAGTGCGTGTAAGTGCGTGTAAGTACATGTAAGTGCGTGTAAGTGTGTGTAAGTGTGCGTAAGTACGTGTAAGTTTGTCTAAGTGCGTGTAAGTTCATGTAAGTGCGTGTAAGTGTGTGTACGTTTGTATAACTGTGTGAAAGTGTGTGTGAGTTTGTGTAAGTGCGTGTAAGTGTGTGTGAGTGTATGTGAGTGTGTGTAAGTACGTGTAAGTGTGTGTAAGTGTGTGTAAGTGCGTATAAGTTTGTGTAAGTGGGTGTAAGTGTGTGTACGTTTGTGTAAGTGCGTGTGAGTACGTGTAAGTGCGTGTAAGTGTGCGTAAATTTGTGTAAGTGTGTGTAAGCATGTGTAAGTATGTATAAGTGCGTGTAAGTGCGTCTAAGAGTGTGTCTGTGTGTGTAAGTGCCTGTAAGTGCGTGTAAGTGTGTGTAAGTGCGTGCAAGTGCATGTAACTGCGTGTAAGCACGTGTAAGTGCGTGTAAGTATGTGTAAGTGAGTGTAAGTGCACGGAAGTGTGTGTAAGTGCGTATCAATGTGTGTAAGTTTGTCTAAGTGCGTGTAAGTGCGTATAAGTGCGTGTAAGTGCGTGTACGTGTGTGTAAGTGCATGTAAGTGTGTATAAGTGCGTGTAAGTGTGTTGAAGTATGTATAAGTGCGTAAAAGTGCATGCAAGTGCGTGTAAGTGCATGTAAGTATATGTAGGTGCGTGTAAGTGTGTGTAAGTACGTGTAAGTTTGTGTAATTACGTGTAAGTATGTGTAAGTACGTGTTAGTGCGTGTAAGTGCGTGTAAGTACGTGTAAGTGTGTGTAAGTGCGTGTAAGTGCGTGTAAGTGCGTGTAAGCACGTGTAAGTGCGTGTAACTGGTGTAAGTATGTGTATGTGTGTCTAAGTGTGTGTAAGTGCGTGTAAGTGCATATAAGTGCGTGTAAGTGCATGTAAGAGATGTAAGTACGTGTAAATGCGTGTAAGTTTGCGTAAGTGCGTGCAAGTACGTGTAAGTACATGTAAGTTCCTGTAAGTGGGTGTAAGTGGGTGTAAGTGCGTATACGTGCGTGTATGTACGTGTAAGTTTGTGTAACTTCATGTAAGTGTGTGTAAGTGTGTGTAAGTGCGTGTAAGTGTAGATAAGTGCGTGTAAGTACGTGTAAGTGAGTGTAAGTGAGTGTAAGTACGTGTAAGTGTGTGTAAGTATGTGTAAGTATGTGTAAGTACGTGTAAGTACGTGTAAGTGCGTGTAAGTGCATGTATGTGCGTGTAAGGGTGTGCAAGTATGTGCAAGTGTGTGTAAGTGTGTGTAAGTGCGTGTAAGTGCGTGTATGTACATGTAAGTTTGTGTAAGTGCATGTAAGTGCGTGTAAGTGTGTGTAAGTGCGTGTAAATGCGTGTAAGTGTGTTTAAGTGCAGGCTAGTGTGTGTAAGTGTGTGTAAATGTGTGTGAGTGCGTGTAAGTGTGTGTAAGTGTGTGTAAGTACATGGAAGTGCGTGTAAGTACGTGTAAGTGAGTGTAAGTGCGTGTAAGTACGTTTAAGTTTGTGTAAGTTCGTGTAAGTGCGTGTAAGTGTGTGTATGTTTGTGTAAGTATGTGAATGTGTATGTGAGTTCGTTTGAGTGTGTGTAAGTGTGTGTAAGTGCGTGTAATTGCGTATAAGTACCTGTAAGTGCGTGTAAGTGCGTGTGAGTGCGTGTGAGTGCGTGTGAGTGCGTGTGAGTGCGTGCAAGTGCGTGTAAGTGCTTGTAAGTACGTGTAAGTGTGTGTAAGTACATGCAAGTGCATGTAAGTGTGTGCAAGTGCATGCAAGTGCGTGTAAGTGCGTGTGAGTACGTGCAAGTGCATGTAAGTGCATGTAAGTGCGTATAAGTGCGTGTAAGCTTGTGTAAGTGCGTGTAAGTATGTGTAAGTACGTGTTAGTACGTGTAAGTGCACGTTTGTGCGTGTAAGTGTGTGTAAGCATGTGTAAGTGCGTGTAAGTATGTGTAAGTGCATGGACATGCATGTAAGTAGGTGTAAGTGTGTCTAAGTGCGTGCAAGTGCGTCTTAGTGCATGTAAGTGTATCTGAGTGTGTATAAGTGCGTGTATGTGTGTAACGGCGTGTAAGGGCATGTAAGTGTGTATACGTGTGTGTAAGTACGTGAAAGTGCGTGTAAGTGCATGTAAGTGCGTGTAAGTACGTGCAAGTGCGTGTAAGTGCCTGTAAGTGCGTGTAAGTATGTGTAAGTGCATGCAAGTATGTGTAAGTGCATGTAAGTGTGTGTATGTGCGTGCAAGTGCATGTAAATGTGTGTAAGTGTGTGTAAGTGCGTGTAAGTGCGTGTAAGTATGTTAAGTGTGTGTTAGTGCGTGTAAGTGCGTGTAAGTATGTGGAAGTGCGTGCAAGTGCGTGTAAGTGTGTGTAAGTCTTTGAAAGTGCGAGTAAGTACGTGTAAGTGCATGGAACTGTGTGTAAGTGCATGTAAGTGCGTGTAAGTGCATATAAGGGCGTGTAAGTACGTGTAAGTGCATGTAAGTACGTGTAAGTGCGTGTAAGTGCATGCTAGTGTGTGCCAGTGCGTGTAAGTTCTTGTAAGTGCGTGTAAGTGCAATAAGTGCAGTAAAGTACGTGCAAGTGCGTGAAAGTACGTGTAAGTATGTGTAAGTACGTGTAAGTGTGTCGAAGTGTGTGTAAGTACATGTAAGTGTGTGTAAATGAGGGTAAGTTTGTGTAAATGCGTGTAAGTTCATGCAAGTGCGTGTAAGTGTGTGTATGTTTGTGTAAGTACGTGAATGTATGTGTGAGTTTGTGTCAGTGTGTGTAAGTATGTGTAACTCTGTGTAAGTGCGTGTAAGTGCGTGAAAGTGTGTGTGAGTACTTGTGAGTACGCGTAAGTACGTGTAAGTGCGTATAAGTGCGTGTAAGTGCGTATAGGTTTATCTAAGTGCGTGTAAGTGTGTGTACGTTCGTGTAAGTGCGTGTAAGTGCGTATAAGTGCATGTAAGAACGTGTAAGTTTGTGTAAGTGCGTGTAAGGAAGTGTAAGTGTGTGTAAGTGCATGTAAGTGCATGTAAGTGTGTGTAAGTGCGTCTAAGTGCATTGAAGTGTGTGTAAGTACGTGTTAGTACGTGCAAGTGCATGTAAGTGCGTGCAAGTGTGTGTAAGTGTGTGTAAGTATGTGTAAGTGCGTGTAGGTGCATGTAAGTGTGTGTAAGTACGTGTCAATGCGTATAAGTTTGTGTAAGTGTGTGTAAGTGCGTAAAAAGGCGTGTTAGTGTGTGTAAGTGCGTGTAAGTGTGTGTAAGTGCATGTAAGTGCATGTAAGTACGTGTAAGTGCGTGTAAGTGTATTTTAGTGCGTAGAAGTGCGTATAAGTGCATGCAAGTGCGTGGAAGTGTGTGTAAGTACGTGTATGTGCGTGTAAGTGCGTGTAAGTACGTGTAAGTTTGTGTAATTATGTGTAAGTATGTGTAAGTGCGTGTTAGTGCATGTAAGTGTGTGTAATTACGTGTAAGTGCGTGTAAGTGACTGTAAGTATGTGTAAGTGCGTGTAAGTACGTGTAAGTACGTGTAAGTGCGTGTAAGTGCGTGTAAGTGCGTATAAGTACGTGTAAGTGCGTGTAAGTACATGTAAGTGCATGTAAGTGCGTGTAAGTACGTAGAAGTACGTGTAAGGGCATATAAGTGCGTGTAAGTGCCTATACGTTCACGTAAGTACATGTAAGTGCATGTAAGTGTGTGTAAGTGCGTGTAAGTTTGTATAAGTACGTGTGAGTGCGTGTAAGTACGTGTAAGTGCATGTAAGTGCGTGTAAATGCGTTTAAGTTCCTGTAAGTGCGTGTAAGTATGTGTAAGTTGGTGTAAGTTTGTGTAAGTGCGTGTAAGTACGTGTAAGTGTGTGTAAGTGTGTGTAAGTGCGTGTAAGTGCGTGTAAGTGAGTGTAAGTGAGTGTAAGTACGTGTAAGTTTGTGTAAGTATGAGTAAGTGCGTGTAAGTGCGTGTAAGTACGTGTAAGTATGTGTAAGTGCGTGTAAGTGCGTGTATGTGCGTGTCAGTGCGTGCAAGTGGGTGTAAGTGTGTGTAAGTATGTGCAAGTGTGTATAAGTTTGTGTAAGTGCGTGTAAGTGCGTGTAAGTGCGTGTAAGTGCGTGGAAGTTCGTGTAAGTGCGTGAAAGTATGTGTAAGTGCATGTAAGTACGTGTACGTTTGTGTAAGTGTGTGTAACTGTGTGTAAGTGCGTGTAAGTGCGTGTAAGTTTGTATAAGTGCGTGTAAGTACGTGTAATTGCGTGTAAGTGCGTGTAAGTGCGTGTAAGTGTGTGAAAGTATGTGTAAGTGCGTGTAAGTGCGTGTAAGTACGTGTAAGTGCGTGTAAGTGCGTGTAAGTGCGTGTAAGTGCGTGTAAGTACGTGTAAGTACGTGTAAGTCCGTGTAAGTACGTGTAGGTGCATGTAAGTGTGTGTAAGTGTTTGTCGGTGCGTTTAAGTGCTTGTAAGTGCACGCAACTGTGTATAAGTACGTGTAATTGCATGTAAGTGCATGTAAATGCGTGTAAGTGCATGTAAGTTCGTGTAATTGGGTGAAAGTATGTGTAAGTGCGTGTTAGTGCGTGCAAGTGCGTGTAAGTACGTGTAAGTGTGTGTAAGTACGTGTAAGTGTGTGTAAGTATGTGTAAGTGCGTGTAAGTGCGTGTAAGTGCATGTAAGTGCGTGTAGGTGCATGTAAGTATGTGTATGTGCATGTAAGTGCGTGTAAGTGCGTGTAAGTGTGTGTAAGTGAGTGTAAGTTTGTTCAAGTGCGTATAAGAACGTTTAAGTATATGTAAGTATGTGTACGTTCGTGTAAGTGTGTGTGAGTGCGTGCAAGTGCGTGTAAGTACGTGTAAGTGTGTGTAAGTGCGTGTAAGTGCTTGTAAGTGTGTGTAAATGCGTGTAAGTTTGTGTAAGTGCATGTAAGTGCGTGTAAGTATGTGTAAGTACGTGTAAGTGTGTGTTAGTGCGTATAAGTGAGTGTAAGTGAGTATCAGTGCGTGTAAGTACGTGTAAGTGTGTGTAAGTGCGTGTAAGTGCGCGTAAGTACGTGTATGTGCGTGTAAGTATGTATAACTGCGTGTATGTGTACATAAGTGCGTGTAAGTGCATGTGAGTGTGTGTAAGTGCGTTTAAGTGCGTGTATGTGCATGTAAGTATGTATAAGTGCGTGTAAGTGATGGTAAGTGCGTGTAAGTACGTGTAAGTGAGTATAAGTTTGTGTAAGTGCGTTTAAGTGTGCGTAAGTACATGTAAGTGCGTGTAAATGCGTGTAAGTGTGTGTAAGTACGTGTAAATGCGTGTAAGTGTGTGTAAGTGCATGTAAGTACGTGTAAGTGTGTGTAAGTGCGTGTAAGTGCGTGTAAGTGAGTGTAAGTGAGTGTAAGTATGTATAAGTGTGTATAAGTGTGCGTAAGCACTTGTAAGTACGTGTAAGTATGTGTAAGCACGCGTAAGTACGTGTAAGTGCATATAAGTACGTGTAAGTGTGTGTAAGTGCATGTAAGGGCGTGTAAGTGAGTGTAAGTGAGAGTAAGTGCGTATACGTGTGTATAAGTGTGTGTAAGTTCGTGTAAGTGTGTGTAAGAATGTTTACGTTTGTGTACATGCTTGTAAGTGCGTGTAAGTGTGTGTCAGTGCATGTAAGTTTGTGTAAGTGCATGTAAGTGCGTGTAAGTGTGTATAAGTGCGTGTAAGTGCATGTAAGTCTGTGTAAGTTTGTGTAAGTGCATGTAAGTGCGTGGAAGTGCGTGTAAGTGTGTGTAAGTACGTGTAAGTGTGTAAAAGTGCGTGTAAGTGAGTGTAAGCGAGTGTAAGTGCGTATAAGTACGTGTAAGTGTATGTAAGCACGTGTAAGTGTGTGAAAGTACGTGAAAGTGCGTGTAAGTACATGAAAGTGCATGTAAGTGCGTGTAAGTGCGTGCAAGTGTGTGCAAGTACATGCAAGTGTGTATAAGTGCGTGTAAGTACTTGTAAGTGCGTGTAAGTGCGTGTAAGTCCGTGTAAGTTTGTGTAAGTGCATGAAAGTATGTGTAAGTGCATTTTAGTGCGTGTAAGAGTGAGTAAGTACGTGTACGTTTGTGTAAGTGTGTATAAGTGTCTGTAAGTGCGTGTAAGTACGTGTAAGTATGTATAAGTGCGTGTAAGTACTTGTAATTGCGTGTAAGTGCGTGTAAGTGTGTGTAAGTACGTGTAAGTGCGTGTAAGTGCGTGTAAGTGCGTGTAAGTGCGTGCAAGTGCGTAAAAGTGCGTGTAAGTATGTGTAAGTACGTGTAAGGTCGTGTAAGCGCATGTAAGTGCATGTAAGTACGTGTAAGTGTTTGTAGGTGCGTTTAAGTTTGTGTAAGTGCACACAACTGTGTATAAGTACGTGTAAGTACGTGTAAGTTCATGTAAGTGTGTGTAAGTGCGTGTAAGTTTGTGTAATTGGATGTAAATATGTGTAAGTTTGTGTAAGTGCGTGTAAGTGCGTGTACGTACATGTAAGTGTGTGTAAGTACATGTAAGTGTGTGTAAGAACGTGTGAGTGCATGTAAGTGCGTGTAAGTGCATGGAAATACGTGTAAGTGCATGTAAGTGTGTGTAAGTGCATGTAAGTGCGTATAAGTATGTGTAAGTGTGTGTAAGTGCGTGGAAGGGCGTGTAAGTGCGTGTAAGTGTGTGTAAGTTTGTTCAAGTGCGTGGAAGGGCGTGTAAGTTCGTGTAAGTGTGTGTGAGTGCGTGCAAGTACGTGTAAGTGCATGTAAGTGTGTGTAAGTGCGTGTAAGTACGTGTAAGTGCGTGTAAATGCGTGTAAGTTCGTGTAAGTGCATGCAAGTGCGTGTAAGTATGTGTGAGTACATGTAAGTGTGTAAATGCGTATGAGTGACTCTAAGTGAGTATCAGTGCGTGTAAGTGCGTGTAAGTTAGTGTAAGTGCGTGTAAGTGCATGTAAGTACGTGTAAGTGCGTGTAAGTATGTATAACTTCTTGTATGTGTATGTAAGTGCGTGTAAGTGCGTGTGAGTATGTGTAAGTGCGTGTAAGTGCGTGTATGTGCATGTAAGTATGTAAAAGTGCATGTAAGTGCGTGTAAGTGCGTGTAAGTACGTGTAAGTGAGTATAAGTTCGTATAAGTGCGATTAAGTGCGTGTAAGTATGTGTAAGTACGTGTAAATGCGTGTAAGTGTGTGTAAGTATGTGTAAAGGTGTGTAAGTGCATGTAAGTGCATGTAAGTACGTGTAAGTGTGTGCAAGTGCGTGTAAGTACATGTAAGTTTGTGTAAGTTTGTGTAAGTGCGTATAAGTGTGTGTACGTTTGTGTAAGTAAGTGGAAGTGTGTGTGAGTTCCTGTCAGTGCGTGTAAGTCCGTGTAAGTACGTGTAATTGTGTGTAACTGCGTAGAAGTGTGTATAAGTGCGTGTGAGTGCGTGTGAGTGCGTGTGAGTACGTGTGAGTGTATGTAAGTACGTGTAAGTACGTGTAAGTGCGTGCAAGTTTGTGTAAGCGCGTGTAAGTGCGTGTAAGTGCATGTAAGTGGGTGTAGGTACGTGTAAGTGCGTGTTAGTGTGTGTAAGAGCGTCTAAGTGCATGTAAGTGCGTGTATGTGTGTGTACGTTTGTGTAACTGTGTACAAGTGTGTGTATGTGTGTGTATGTATGTGTATGTGCGTGTAAGCACGTGTACGTACGTGTAAGTGTGTGTAAACACATGTAAGTTCATGTAAGTGCCTGTAAGTACATGTAAGTGCGTGTAGGTATGTATAAGTATGCGTAAGTACGTGTAAGTATGTGTAAGCGCGTGTAAGCGATTGTAAGTTTGTTTAAGTGCGTGTAAGTGCATGTAAGTGCGTGTAATTGCATGTGTACGCTTGTAAGTTCGTGTAAGTGCGTGTAAGTGCGTATAAGTGCATGTATGTGGGTGTAAGTACGTGAAAGTATGTATAAGTGCGTGTAAGTGCATGTAAGTGCGTGTAAGTGCATCTTTGTGTGTATAAGTACATGCAAGTGCGTGTAAGTGTGTGTAAGTGCGTGTAAGTGTGTGCAAGTGTGTGCAAATTCATACAAGTGCGTGTAAGTGGGTGCAAGTGCATGTAAGTGCGTGTAAGTGTGTGTACGTGCGTGTCAGTTTGTGTAAGTACATGTAAGTATGCATAAGTGCGTGTTAGTGCGTGTAAGTGCGTGTAAGCACGTGTAAGTGCGTGTACATGCGTTTAAGTACGTGCCATTGTGTGTAAGTGCGTGTGGGTGCGTGTAAGTGCGTGTAAGTGTGTGTAAGTGCATGTAGGTGCGTGTAAGTGTGTGCCAGTGCGTGCCAATGCGTGTAAGTTTGTGTAAGTACGTGTAAATGCGTGTAAGTGCGGCGAAGTGTGGGTAAGTACGTGTAATTGTATGTAAGTATTTGTAAGTACGTGTAAGTGCGTATAAGTGCATGTAAGTGTGTGTACAGACGTGTAAGTGTGTGTAAGTGCGTGTAAGTTTGTGTAAGTGTGTGAAAGTTTGAGTAAGTGCGTGTGTGTGTGTACGTTTGTATAAGTGCGTGAAAGTGTGTGTGAGTTTGTGTCTGTGTGTGAGTGCGTGTGAGTGCGTGTAAGTGCGTGTAAGTGTGTGTAAGTGTGTATAAGTACATGGTAGTTTGTACAAGTGTGTGTAAGTGTTAGAACGTTCGTGTAACTGTGTGTAAGTGTGTGTAAGTGTGTGTAAGTGCGTGTAAGTTTGTGTACGTGGGTATAAGTATGTGTAAGTATGTGTAAGTGCATATAAGTGCGTGCAAGTGCGTGTATGTGCGTGTAAGTGCGTGTAAGTGCGTGTAAGTGCGTGTAAGTATGTGTAAGTGTGTGTCAGTACGTGTAAGTGCGTGTGAGTGCGTGTGAGTGCATGTGAATACGTGTGAGTGTGTGTAAGTATGTGTAAGTACGTGTAAGTGCGTGTAAGTTTGTGTAAGTACATGTAAGTATGTGTACGTTCGTGTAAGTACATGTAAGTGTGTGGAAGTGCGTTTAAGTGCGTGTAAGTGCGTGTAAGTGCATGTAAGTGTGTGTAAGTGAGTGTAAGTGAGTATAAGTACGTATAAGTGCGTGTAAGTGTATGTAAGAGCGTGTAAGTGCGTGTAAGTACATGTAAGTGCGTGTAAGTACGTGTAAGTGCATGGAAGTGTGTGTAAGTGCATGTAAGTGTGTGCAAGTGTGAACAAGTACATGCAAGTGCATATAAGTGTGTGTAAGTGCGTGTAAGTGCGTGTAAGTACGTGGAAGTTCGTGTAAGTGTGTGTAAGTATGTGTAAGTGCATATTAGTGCGTGTAAGAGCGTGTAAGTACATGTACCTTTGTGTAAGTGCGTGTAAGTGTGTGTAAGTGCGTGTAAGTGCGTATAAGTTTGTATAAGTGTGTGTAAGTATGTGTAAAGGCGTGTAAGTACGTTTAAGTGCATGTAAGTGTGTGTAAGTGCGTGTAAGTAGGTGTAAGTGCGTGTAAGTGCGTGCAAGTGCGTGTAAATTCATGTAAGTACATGTAAGTGCGTGTAAGTGCGGGTACGTGCGTGTCAATGCGTGTAAGTTTGTGTAAGTGCGTGTAAGTGTGTGCAAGTGCGTGAATTTACGTGTAACTACGTGTAAGTGCGTATAAGGGCGTGTAAGTGCATGTAAGTGTGTTTAAGTGTGTGTATGGCGTTTAAGTGCGTCTAAGTACACGTAAGTGTGTATAAGTATGTGTACGTGCGTGTAAGTGCGTGTAAGTGCGTGCAAGTGTGTATAAGTTCATGTAATTGCGTGTAAGTATGTGTAAGTGCGTGTTAGTACGTGTAAGTGCATGTAAGTATGTGTAAGTGCGTGTAAGTGTGCGTTAGTATGTGCAAGTCTGTGTAAGTGTGTGTTAGTGCGTATAAGTGCATGTTAGTGTGTGTAAGTGTGTGTAAGTTTGTTTAAGTGCATGTAAGTGCGTGTAAGTGTATGTAAGTTTGTGTAAGTATGTATAAGTGCGTTTAAGTGCATGTAGGTGCGTGTAAGTACGTGCAAGTGTGTGTGAGTGCATGTAAGTACGTAAAAGTCCATGTAAGTGTGTGTAAGTGCGTGTAAGTACGTGTAAGTGCATGTAAATGCGTATAAGTTCTTGTAAGTGCGTGTAAGTATGTGTGAGTGTGTTTACGTGCGTGTAAGTGCATGTAAGTGTGTGTAAGTGAGTATAAGTGAGTGTAAGTGCGTGTAATTGCATGTAAGTGTGTGTAAGTGCGTATAAGTGCGTGTAAGTATGTGTCTGTACGTATAAGTATGTGTAAGTGTGTGTATGTGTGCATAAGTATGTGCATGTGCGTATAAGTGTGTGTAAGTGTGTGTAAGCGTGTGAAAGCATGTGTAAGTGCATTCAAGTTTGTATAAGTACGTGTAAGTACGTGTAAGTACGTGTAATTGTGTGAAAGTGCGTGTAAGTGCATGTAAGTTCGTGTAAGTACTTGTACGTGCATGTAAGTGCATGTAAATACGTGTAAGTGGGTGTAAGTACGTCTAAGTGCATGTAAGTACGTGTAAGTTCGTGTAAGTTTGTGTAAGTTTGTATATGTGTGTGTGTTTTTGTGTAAGTGCATGAAATTGTGTGTGAGTTTGTGTCAGTGCGTGTAAGTGCATGTAAGTGCGTGTAATTGTGTGTCAGTGAGTATAAGTGTGTGTAAGTGTGTGTGAGTGTCTGTGAGTGCATGTGAGTGCGTGTGAGTGTATGTAAGTGTGTGTAGGTGCATGTATATGCTTGTAAGTTTGTGTAAGTGCGTGTAAGTATGTATAAGTGCATTTAAGTGGGTGTAAGTGCATGTAAATGCGTATAAGTTTGTGTAAGTGCATGTAAGTGTGTGTTAGTGTGTGTTAGTATGTATAAGTGTGTGTAAGTGCGTATAAGTACGTATAAGTGCGTGTAAACTTCTGCAAGTGTGTGCAATTGCATGTAAGGGCGTGTAAGTGCGTGTAAGTGCATGTAAGTTTGGGTAAGTACGTATAAGTGCGTTTAAGTGCATGTAGGTGCGTGTAAGTGCGTGCAAGTGTGTGTGAGTGCATGTAAGTACGTAAAAGTCCGTGTAAGTGTGTGTAAGTGCGTGTAACTACATGTAAGTGCATGTAAATGCGTATAAGTTCTTGTAAGTGCGTGTAAGTATGTGTAAGTGTGTTTACGTGCATGCAAGTGCATGTAAGTGTGTGTAAGTGAGTATAAGTGAGTGTAAGTGCGTGTAAGTGCGTGTAAGTGTGTGTAAGTGCGTATAAGTGCGTGTAAGTATGTGTCAGTATGTATAAGTATGTGTAAGTGCGTGTATGTGCGCATAAGTATGTGCATGTGCGTATAAGTGTGTGTAAGTGTGTGTAAGAGAGTGAAAGCGTGTGTAAGTGCGTTTAAGTTTGTATAAGTACGTGTAAGTACGTGTAAGTACGTGTAATTGTGTGAAAGTGCGTGTAAGTACTTGTACGTGCATGCAAGTGCATGTAAATACGTGTAAGTGCGTGTAAGTACGTCTAAGTGCATGTAAGTACGTGTAAGTTCGTGTAAGTTTGTGTAAGTTCGTATATGTGTGTGTGTGTTTGTGTAAGTGCATGAAATTGTGTGTGAGTTTGTGTCAGTGCGTGTAAGTGCATGTAAGTGCGTGTAATTGTGTGTAAGTGAGTGTAAGTGTGTGTAAGTGTGTGTGAGTGTCTGTGAGTGCATGTGAGTGCGTGTGAGTGTGTGTAAGTGTGTGTAGGTACGTGTATGTGCTTGTAAGTTTGTGTAAGTGCGTGTAAGTATGTATAAGTGCATGTAAGTGGGTGTAAGTGCATGTAAATGCGTATAAGTGCGTGTAAGTGTGTGTAAGTGTGTGTAAGTGCGTGTTAGTACGTGTAAGTGTGTGTAAGTGCGTGTAAGTACGTTTAAGTGTGTGTAAACTTCTGCAAGTGTGTGCAAGTGCATACAAGTGCGTGTAAGTACATGTAAGTTCATGTAAGTGTGTGTAAGTGCGTTTACGTGCGTGTACGTACCTGTAAGTTAGTGTAAGTGCATGTAAGTATGTGTAAGTGCGTGTTTGTACATGTAAGTGCATGTAAGTACGTGTAAGTGTGTGTAAGTGCGTGTAAGTGCCTGTAAGTGAGTGTAAGTGAGTGTAAGTGCGTATAAGTGTGTGTAAGTGTGTCTAAGCGTATGTAAGTACGTGTAATTACGTGTAAGTACGTGTAAGTACGTATAAGTGCATGTAAGTGCGTGTAAGTGCGTGCAAGTGTGTGCAAGTACATGCAAGTGCGTATAAGTACGTGGAAGTACATGTAAGTGTGTGTAAGTGCGTGTAAGTGCATGTAAGTTTGTGTAAGTGCGTGTCAGTATGTGTAAGTGCATATTAGTGCGTGTAAGAGCATGTAAGTACATGTACGTTTGTGTAAGTGCGTGTAAGTACGTGTAAGTGTGTGTAAGTACGTGTAAGTTTGTATAAGTGCTTGTAAGTATGTGTAATTACGTGTAAGTGTGTGTAATTGCGTGCAAGTGTGTGTAACTACGTATAAGTGCCTGTAAGTATGTGTAGGTATATGTAAATACGTGTAAGTGTGTGTAAGTGTGTGTCAGTGCGTGTAAGTGTATGTAAGTGCGTGTAAGTACGTGTAAATGTGTGTAAGTGCGTGTAAGTGCGTGTAAGTTTGTTTAAGTCCGTGTAAGTGCGAATAAGTGTGTGTACGTTTGTGTCAGTGCGTGAAAGTGTGTGTGAGTTTGTGTCAATGCGTGTAAGTACATGTAAGTGCGTATAACTACGTGTCAGTGCGTGTAAGTGTGTGTAAGTGCGTGTGAGTGCGTGTGAGTGCGTGTGAGTGCGTGTGAGTGTATATACGTGTGTGTAAGTGCATGTATGTGCGTGTAAGTTCGTGTAAGCACGTGTAAGTGAGTATAAGTACATGTAAGTAGGTGTGAGTGCAAGGTGTGTACATACGTGTTAGTGCGTGTAAGTGCGTCTTAGTAGGTGTAAGTGTGTGTATGTGTGTGTAAGTGCGTGTAAGTGTGTATAAGTGTATGTAAGTGCGTGTATGCATGTGTAAGTGCGTGTAAGTACATGCACGTACGTGTAAGTGTGTGTAAGCACATGTAAGTTCATGTAAGTGCCTGTAAGTACGTGTAAGTGCGTGTAAGTATGTATAAGTATGCGTAAGTACGTGTAAGTGCGTGTAAGCGTGTGTAAGAAATTGTAAGTTTGTTTAAGTACGTGTAAGTGCCTGTATATGCTTGTAAGTTTGTGTAAGTGCATTTAAGTGCGTATAAGTGCATGTAAGTGGATGTAAGTCCGTGTAAGTGCGTATAAGTGCGTGTTGGTATATGTAAATGCGTGTAAGTAGGTGTTAGTGCATGTAAGTGCGTGTAAGTACGTGTAAGTACGTGTAAGCACGTGTAAGTGTGTGCAAGTGTGTGCAAGTACATACAAGTGCGTGTTAGTGCGTGTAAGTCCATGTAGGTGCGTATAAGTGCTTGTACGTGCATGTAAGTTTGTGTAAGTGCATGTAAAAATGTGTAAGTGCGTGTTAGTGCGTGAAAGTGCATGTAAGTACATGTAATTGCAGGTAAATGCGTGTAAGTATGTGCAAGTGCGTGTAAGTGCGTGTAAGTGCGTGTAAGTGCGTGTAAGTGCGTGTAAGTGCGTGTAAGTATGTGTAAGTGCTTGTATGTGTGTGCCAGTATGTGCGAATGTGTGTAACTTCGAGTAAGTACGTGTAAGTGTATGTAATTGCGGTTAAGTGTGTGTAAGTGCGTGTAAGTGCATGTAAGTGTGTGTAACTGCATGTAAGTGCGTGTAAGGATGTGTAACTGTGTGTAAGTGTGTGTAAGTTCTTGTATGTGCGTGATAGTTCGTGTAACTGCGTGTTAGTGTGTATACATTTGTATAAGTGCGTGAAAGTGTGTGTGAGTTTGTGACAGTGAATGTAAGTGTGTCTAACTGCATGTAAGTGCGTGTAAGTGTGTGCAAGTGTGTGTGTGTGTGAGTGTGTTTAAGTGCGTGTGTGTGTAAGTGCGTATAAGTATGTGTAAGTTCGTATAAGTGCGTGTAAGTATGTGTACATTCGTGTAAGTGTGTGTAAGTGTGTGTAAGTGCGTGCAAGTGTGTGTAAGTTCGTGTAAGTGTTTGTAAATACGTGTAAGTATGTGTAAGTGTGTGTAAGTGTGTGTAAGTGCATGTAAGTGCATACAAGTGCATGCAAGTACGTGTTAGTGTATGTAAGTACGTGTAAGTGCGTGTAAGTATGTGTAAGTGTGTATCAGTGTGTGTAAGTGCGTGTACGTGTGTTTCATTGCATGTAAGTGCGTGTATGTGCGTGTAAGTGCATGTGAGTGCGTGTGAGTGTGTATGAGTACGTGTGAGTGCGTGTAAGTGTGTGTAGTACGTGTAAGTGCGTGTTAGTTTGTGTAAGTGTGTGTTAGTGTGTGTACGTTCGTGTACGTGCGTTTAAGTCTGTGTAAGTGCGTGTAAGTGCATGTACGTTTGTGTAAGTGCATGTAAGTGCGTGTAAGTACGTGTAAGTGCATGTAAGTGCGTGTTAGTCCGTGTAAGTTCGTGTAAGTGCATGTAAGTGCGTGGAAGTGCATTTAGATGCGTGAAAGTGCGTGTAAGTTCATGTAAGTGAGTGTAATTGAGTGTCAGTGCATATAAGTGTGTGTAAGTGTATGTAAGCACGTGTAAGTGCGTGCAAGTACGTGTAAGTGCGTATAGGTACGTGTAAGTGCATGTAAGTGCTTGTAAGTGCATCCAAGTGTGTGTAAGTATATCCAAGTGTGTATATGTTTGTGTAAGTGTGTGTAAGTGCGTGTAAGTACATGTAAGTGCGTGTAAGTTTGTATAAGTGTGTGTAAGTACGTGTAAGTGCGTCTAGGTACGTGTAAGTGCGTGTAAGTGTATGTAAGCGCGTGTAAATGCGTATAAGTACGTGTAAGTGCATGTAAGTGTGTACAAGTGCGTTTAAGTGCGTGTAAGTACGTGTACGTGCGTGTAAGTGCGTGTACGTGCACGTCAATGCGTGTAGGTTTGTGTAAGTGTGTGTGAGTGCGTGTAAGTGCGTGAAAGTGCATATAAGTACGTGTAAGTGCGTGTAAGTGCTTTTAGGTGCATGTAAGTGCGTGTAAGTGTGTGTAGGTGCGTTAAAACATATGTGTAAGTACACACAAGTGTGAATAAGTACGTGTAAGTATTTATAAGTGCGTGTAAGTGCATGTAAGTGTGTGTCAGTTTGTGTTATTGAGTGTAAGTACGTGTAAATGGGTGTAAGTGCGTGTAAGAATGTGTAAGTGTGTATAAGTGCGTGTAAGTGTGTGTAAGTGCGTGTACGTGCGTGTAAGTACGTGTAAGTGCATGTAAGTGTGTGTAAGTGCGTGTAAGTGCATGGAAGTGCGTGTGAGTGTGTTTAAGTGTGTGTAAGTGCGTGTAAGGGCCATGCTTCTGCTGCACTTGAGTCCATCGCTTCTGTCAACTTGCCCCTGTCTGCATTCATCAGCCTGAAGCAAGGTGCAGGTCCTTCCATGGCTTTGCCGCTGCTGCTGGTTATCCCAGTGCTCTTATCAGTCGAAGGCATAGGGCAAAGGTGAATTGCACGCGCGTGTTGGGATCGGCCGAAGCTGTAGCATGGGCTGTGCAGTGCGAACGTGCCCCTTTCCGCACTTTGAACACTGGCAGGGGTGCAACTGAAACGGGAGCGTGCAAGTACGTGTAAGTGTGTGTAAGTTTGCGTAAGTGTGTAGAAATGTGTTTAGGTGCATGTAAGTGCATGTAAGTGCGTGTAAGTGTGTGTGAGTGCGTGTCAATACATATAAGTACCTGTAAGTGCGTGTAAGTGCATGTAAGTACGTGTAAGTGCGTGTAGATTCGTATAAGTTTGTCTAAGTGCGTGTAAGTGCGTCTAAGTGTGTGTAAGTACATGTAAGTGCATATAATTGTGTGTAAGTGAGTGTAAGTGAGTGTATATATGTGGAAGTGCATGTAAGTGTGTGTAAGTACGTGTAAGTGCGTGTAAGTACATGCAAGTGCATGTAAGTACGTGTAAGTACATGTATGTATGTGTAAGTGTTTGCAAGTGCGTCTAAGTGCGTGTAAGTGTGTGTAAGTGCGTGTAAGTGCGTGTATGTGCATGTAAATACATGTAAGTGCGTGTAAGTGCGTGTAAGTGTGTGTTAGTGCGTGTAAGTGCGTGTAAGTGCTTGTAAGTGCGTTTAAAAGCGTATAAGTATGTGTAAGTGCGTGTAAATGTGTGTAAGTGTGTTTAAGTCTGTGTAAGTGTGTGTACGTGCGTGTAAGTACCTGTAAGTACGTATAAGTGTGTGTAAGTACATGTAAGTGCGTATAAGTTCATGTAAGTTTGTGTAAGTTTGTATAAGTATGTGTACGTTTTTTTAAGTGCATGAAAGTATGTGTGAGTTCGCGTCAGTGTGTGTAAGTGCGTGTAAGTGCGTGTAATTATGTGTAAGTGCGAGTAAGTATGTGTAAGTGCGTGTAAGTGTCTGTGAGTACGTGTGAGTACGTGTGAGTGTATGTAAGTACATGTAAGTGCGTGTAAGTGCACGTAAGTTTGTGTAAGCGCGTGTAAGTGTGTGCAAGTACATGTAAGTGGGTGTAAGTGCGCGTATGTACGTATAAGTGCATGTAAGTGCATGTAAGTGCATGTAAGTGCGTATTAGTGCATGTAAGTGTGTACAAGGGAGTATAATGTACTTACACTCACTTATTTGCCCTTACATGCACTTACACGAACTTACATGCACTTACACGCACTTAAACATACTTACATGAATGTACACACACTTACATGCACTTACACAAACTTACACGCACTTACACGCAATTACACGAACTTACATAGACTCACACGTACTCACACGCACTCACACGCACTTCGAACACTTACACACACTTACACACAATTACACGCACTTACACGCACTTATACGTACAGACACGAACTCACACGCACTTTCATGCACTTACACAAACGTACACACACTTATACGTACTTACACGAACTAACAAAAACCTATACGCACTTACACGCACTTACACACACGTACACATGCTTACATGTACTTACACCCACTTACACACACTTACACGCACTTATATGCACTTACACAAATTTACACGTATTTACACGTACTTACTCATACTTAAACGCACTTACACGTACTTACACACACTTACACACACTTACACACACTTACACACACTTACACGCATTTACCCGCACTTACACGTACTTACACGTACTTACATGCACATACACACACTTACACACACTTACACACACTTACACACACTTACACGCACTTACATGCACATACACGTACTTACACATACTTACACACACTTACACATACTTACATGCACTTACATGCACTTACACACACTTACATGCACTTACACGCACTTACACTCACACTTACTTACACGTACTTCCACGCACTTACACGCACTTACACACACTTACACGGACTTACACGAACTTGTACATATTTAGACACACTTACACGTACTTACACGCACTTACACGCACTTACACGTACTTACACGTAATTACACGCACTCACACACACTTACACAAACTTACACACACTTACATGCACTTAAACACACTTATACGTACTTACGCAAACTTGCATGCACTTAAACGCACTTACACGCCCTAATATGCACTTACACGCACTTACACATGCTTACACGCACTTACACGCACTGACACGCACTTACATCCACTTACACGCACTTACATGCACTTATACGTACTTACACGTACTTACAAGCACTTACACACACTTACATGCACTTACACGTACATATACATACTTACACGCACTTACACATACTAACACGCACTTACACATACTTACACAAAATTACACAAACTTACACACACTTACACGCACTTACACGTACTTACACGTACTTATACACACTTGTGTGCACTTACACGCACTTAAATGCACCTACATACACTCACACACACTTACATGCACTTACACGTACTTACCAGAGTTGCCCTCGTTGTTCGTTGTAGGGCGACTACAAAGACAAGGGCACATCGAGAGGCATCGATGCTACATCGATGTGGTGTTGCTGTTCTCTGGGCGACCGGGTGCAATCCAGACCAAATTTTGCCAACGACAGTGAGCGACCAAGGAATATTCCAGGGTCAAGAAAATGCGAGTTCGGCGCTCGGTGCGTCACTGCTACTTTACATGCACGCACTGTGCTAAAGGTTAAGCATCAGGCCATGTGGCATGAATCAATGTATGACTCGTGCCAGGTGGCATCGTACCCACACTATCTACCAATTGGGGCCATGCACAGGGAGCTGCACATTGCCAGGTTGGACAGTGTGGAAGTGCGCCCCCATCCGCGCCGACGCAATTGTTCGACCAATGGCATGCACAACCTCAAATTTGGAGATAACACGAGATACATGCGGATATGGTTTGGTACATAAGAACTTGAATTTTATATTTCGGATGTTTTGTTCATATACTAGCTACTGTTTGTGATCTTCGTAGTCGTCGTTTCACGTATACGTGGATAAAGTAATGTTTTGTAAACTGACACGTAAAAATACTTCATTCACATTCTACATCGACCAAACCACCGCATCAAGGATGAGGTTTGAGATGTCGATATGCACCTTTGAGCGAGATGGTTGCTTATAGACGTTAAGGGGGTAGTGACTGCCCGGCACTACCTCAGTTGGAGCAACTGCTCAATTCTATCGGGAGCTAGTGCTCCCGATAGTAGTAACATCGCGCCCCCCTGTTACGTGATGTAGCCGACACTTGCGCCATTTCTTGATCTGGAGGCCATGTGCAGCTGAGCTGCCTGGCCTGGGCACCATGGCTTCATCCTCTCAACCCAGCACCTCCAACAGAGCATCCACCGCCGGCTCTAGTCCCTCCGCAGCTCCTTTGTCTGCCGTCTCCACCCAATTTGATGCCAGCAAGTGGAATCCACCGAAGAGGAGGACGCTCACCGGTGACTTTCTCACCAAGGAGCTATCAGAGCACTGTGAACCTCGTGCAACTTCCAGCAAGAAAGCGGGATTTGTTTGCGGATTGTGCGCCAAGAGGATGAGCGGCACGTGTGACCGCATCCGCGGCCACTTTGCCTGCAACAACCCCAACGTTGGGAAATGTCCCCATCCTCCACCAAAAGTTAGGGACGCGCTATGCTTGGAGAGGTTTCCCCCTCCTCAAGCAGGATGGAACCCGCACAGTGTGAAGCTGTACAAGGGAGAGGGAGTGGAGTGGGGCACCAAGGACAAACCGGTCGCATGGCTGAAGTTGTGGGAGGAAGAGGAGAAGGCAAGACAAGCTGCCGTTGGAGGAAGGACGCTGCAGCTGGACTCAAGTGACGAAGAAGGTGGCAGGGGTGCAGCAATTCCTCACGTGCCAGCGGCTACAACAACATTGGAGGGGGAGGTGCAGCTCTTTGATGTGAACAAGGCCGCATCATTCCGTCAGTCCACAATGGCGGAGCACATGGACAGGTCAAACAACGTCGCCTGCCAGATGACCATTGTCAAACTGATGGCAATCGCAATGCTGCCCATCTCCTTCTGCCGGGAGTCGGTCCTCATGGACGTCGTGAAGGCAGCGAAGAAGGTGACTCCTGGTTTCCGGCTGCCCAGCAGAACCACGGTGGTTGATGACCTGCTCCCAAAACTGGACGTGGAGCTGGCCGAGCTCGATGGACCTTTGAAGCAGGCCTGGAGCACGTACGGAACCAGCCTTGCAGTCGATGAGTGGTCCGACAGACAGGTGAGGCCTATCTACAACGCCATGGCAGTGAATACCATGGGCTCGGTCCACCTCTTCCCACGGGATGCCAGTGGTCTGAGAAGGGATGCAGACCACACTGCCNTTTCCGGCTGCCCAGCAGAACCACGGTGGTTGATGACCTGCTCCCAAAACTGGACGTGGAGCTGGCCGAGCTCGATGGACCTTTGAAGCAGGCCTGGAGCACGTACGGAACCAGCCTTGCAGTCGATGAGTGGTCCGACAGACAGGTGAGGCCTATCTACAACGCCATGGCAGTGAATACCATGGGCTCGGTCCACCTCTTCCCACGGGATGCCAGTGGTCTGAGAAGGGATGCAGACCACACTGCCTCCATGATAGAGGCTCGAATTGAAGCTGTGGGTGAGGACAAGGTCGTTTCGGTGATTTGTGAAAACGCCTCAGTGAACAAGAAGGCGTTTTCCGAGCTGAGGGTGAAGTATCCCAAGCTGTTTTTTCAGGGATGTTGTGCTCACAACATAGACTTGATTATGAAGGACGTGGGCAAGACAGCATGGGGGGCTAGCATCATTTCAAGGTGTGAGAAAGTCATTGCGTTTTTCAGGAACAATGCCATGCCTCGGACATGGCTAAAGGACAAGACACGTGGCAAGGTGCTGAAGAACAGGTGTGATACCCGCTTTGCCTCAGTATTTGACATGGTGGAGCGGCTGTTAGAGCTGAAAGAGGAGTTGGAGGAGTTTGTCAAGTTGGACGTGTGGAAGCAGATCGGATCGTACCGGGATGTGGGCTTCAGGAGTCATAAGCGGGAGGTGAGAAGGATCATACGGCGCAGGGTCTTCTGGCTTCAAGTTTGTCAACTGAAGGATTTGTTGTTGCCTTTGGTGAAGGTCTTGCGGGTGGCTGATGCGCCGCGAAGGGAGGCTGGAGAGATATACGTGGGCTTGTTGGATTGTGCTGAATAGGTGAAAGCTTTGGCTGAGAAGAGGGGGAGAAAGGCCCGCAAGGTTGCAGAGGCTCAAGTGAACTTTGTTCTGGACAGGCTAGACCAGCGTTAGTCCAAGGACATGAGGTGCCCTTTGTATGCTGCTGCCTGCCGCTTGCATCCTCTACACTTTGGGAATGACCTCTCCAGTGATGCCACCACATGCTCAGCGTGGCAGGCTGTGGTGGAGGCCATGGTTCCAGAGGACAGGCATGATGACATCATGAAAGAGATTGGAGTCTTTCAGATGGCACAGACAATGGTGGTCCATGATCCCATGTTCACACCGCGTCGAAATGCAAAGGCTGTTGCTGCAGTAGCAAAGGTGTAGTGTGGGACAATGACTGCTGCAGAATAGCATGTCAACTACATGTGCCACCTGCCAGCACTTCGGAACCTCGCATTGAAGCTGCTGTCGCAACTATGTTCATCATCCGAGTGTGAACGTGTATTTTTGACTCATGAATTGATCCACACAGCCAGGAGAAACAGGCTCAAAGTGTCTACCCTCGAGCTCCTTGTGCGATACAACGTTTTTCTACACAAGCACTACGGCCGAAGCGGACGGAGGGCAGCAAAGGACCTCGCCAAGGCCGCGGAGGCAGAGGCAGAAGCTGAAGCTGAGGCAGATGCCAGTTAGGATGACGGGGAGGTCGTTGAGGAGGATGGACTGCTGAGTGAGCCAGAGGATGACATGGAGAGCGATGAGGAGGACGATGAGGAGGATGAGGAGGAGGAGGCAGCGGATGAGGGAGATGTGGTAGAGGTGACGGCCTCTGTCCGTGTCATGAGTGACACGCCAGCACTGCCTCATGCTCGTCCAGTGCGCGTTTGTGCACAAGAGATGCTGGCAGCAGCAGTAGCAACAGCAGCAGCTGGCACGACCAGACACGGTGCAGCGGCAGCAGCAGCAGCATCAACAAGTGGGGGAGCAGCAGGTGGGAAAGCAGCAGGTGGGAAAGAACCAGGTGGAGAAGTAGCAGGTGAGGAAGGAGCAGGTGGGGATGAAGTAGGTGGGGAAGCAGCAGATGGAAGTGGAGATGCAGCAGTTGTAGCTGAAGATGTAGAGAGCCCAGCATGCCAACCAGCGTCCACAACGGCATCAAGAGTTGGCGGCTCCAAGCACAGCGACAAGCGTGCTGCCCTGGTTGCACTAGCTACTGCAAGGGCTGCAAAGCGTGAGGCAGGCAGCACCCCAGTAACTCAGGCTACAAACAGGCTGGTCGCTAGGAGTAGAGCTGCTATGCGCTAGTAGATGAGTTGGCTCAATGTAACATTTTTGGCCTCATTGAATAAAGTACTGCTTTGAACTGCATCCCTTTCCATTGTATTTGCCTTGTTATTCCTGCCCATCTATGAATGCTATCTATGGTGGATGACACCTATGTCCATGGTGAATGTCAATAAGTGAAGCAATAAGGCCTAAAGCATGGCATTTGATAATTTCAAGTTCCATAAGACCAGACCATGGAATGTACAATGTTGTTGCTTGGGAATAGGTGTGAAAATGGTGTTTTGGGTCTGACTGTCCCTTGGGTTTTTGGCCATTGCCAGCTCTCAGCCCTCTAATATGAGGGATGCCTCTATACCTACATCAATGTGCCCAATGAGCGCTACATCGATGTACCGTTGTGGACACCGATGTACCGTTGTTCGAGGTACCGTGGTCAGCTCTGGTACTTACACACACTTACACGCACTTACACATACTTTCACGCACTTGCACGAACTTACATGTATGGACACGCACGTACACACACTTACACACACTTACACGTACTTACACATACTTACACGCACTTGCACGCACTTACACGCACTTATGCGCACCTACGTGTACTTACATGCACTTACACACACTTATATGCACTCACACACACTTACACACACTTACACGTACTTACACGCACATATACAAGCTTAAACATACTTACACGTACTTACACGCACTTACACGTACTTACACAAACGTACACGTACTTAGACGCTCTTACATGCACTAACATTATTTACACATACATACATGCACATACACAAGCTTACACACACTTACACACACTTACACGTACTTACATGCACTAATACGCATTTGCATGTACTTGCACACACTTGCACGCACTTACACATACTTACACATACTTACACGAACTTACACGCACTTACACGCACTTACATGTACTTACACACACTCACACGTACTCACACGCACTCACACACACTCACACGCACTCACACGCACTCACGCACTCACGCACTTACACATACTCACACGCACTTACACGCACTTACACGCACTTAAACGTGATGAAAGGCACGTACACGCACTTACACGCACTGACACGCACTTACACATACTTACACGTACTTACACGTACTTACACGCACTAACACTCACTTGCACTCACTTACATGCACTTACATGCACTTACACGTACTTACACGCACTTACACGTACTTACACATACTTACACGCAATTCCACAAACATACACGCACATACACAAACTTACACACACTTACACACACTTACACGAACGTACACACACTGACACGCACTTGTACCAACTTACACGTACTCATTTGCACTTACACACACTCACACGCACTTATACGTACTCACACACTCACACGCACTTACACGCACTTACAAGCACTTATATGCAGTTGCAGCATGCGTGTAAACGCGTAGAGACCTTCTGGCGTCACGAATGTTGTCTTGGCAATGGAGTCTGGGTGCATGGGGACGGCATGTAACGCAGCCTTGATGTCGCGCTTTGCAAACCATCCGCTACCCTGTTGCCGCTCTTGTATGTCAACGATAAGGGGCATGGGGTACGCATCTTCCTCGGTCACTCGGTTGAGATCGCGAAAGTCGATGGAGAATTGCTTGGATCCATCCGGTTTCCCTAGGATCACCAAGTTGGCACGCCAGGGGCTGACGATAGGGACGATAACCACTTGCGCCTTGAGTTTCGCGAGCCCCTCTGTGATGACCTTCTCTTGATAAGGGAGGATGCACCGCACCTTCTGTTTTGTGGGTGCGGAATCTCCTGTGGAGATGACGTGGAACGATTTGACGGCCCCCAAGTCGACTGCAGACCCAGCAAAGATGTCTACAAATGAGTCTAGGAGGCCATAAAAGTCTTGCTTTTGTGTGGGTGAGAGTCGTGAATGGAGCATGTGATCCCATTTTTGTGGTGGTGGTGGCGTTGTCTCGCGGAGTGGGTAGAACTCCTCTTCCTCCTCTAGTGGGAGGCCAGCTCCAAAGACTCGCTGTCCCCTGTTCCACAATCCCAGGAGGTTGGTCTCTACTCCAAGCTCAATGGACTCTTCCGCACGGTCCTGCCAGTCGCCGGTTGATATCTGTTCCACGGCAGGCACCTCCGCTGAGAGGGGTTGGAACCTATCTGAGTGGGCTTGGGAGTCCTAGGCCGCAGCATCTAGGAGGGAAAAGGATTCACCGCCGGTAACAGATATCGCCATCCTATCACCAATGGTGATGGGGCAGTATACTCCTTCCCCAGACGCGGAGCTCAGTTGCATGATCCACAGGGAGAAGAGAAGATTGGCTCGCCGTGGTACCAAGTAGTCCATACCCAGGAGCACGTCATACTTCCGTGCTCGCGTAATTTGGACGTTCACTGGCTCATGAAGGGAGCCCACCTCCATGGGAAGGCCGTGAACTTCCCCGTCTCCATAGTCCATTCCGCCCGCCGAGTTGGTGAAGAGGCAGCGTGGTGGGAGGGTACGGTGTGGCCATCCGATCACTAGAAGGACGCGGAACGCCACGGTGATGTGAGTGGCTCCTGTGACGATAATGGCCAGGAACTTCCTTCCACATATCCAAATCACACAGCAGGCGACCTCGCAATGGTTGTCGTCCCGTCGCGGTGGTTCCAAGGGCTGTGGTGCCCATCCCCATTCTCCTTCCGCGAGACTCAGTGCCAACGATGTCTTGGGTATTGCACGGTGAGTGTTTAGTGTGCCGGCTGTGGGCGTGACACGGTTGAGGGACATGCCCACAGCTTGGAGGCGTTGATAAGCCCTGGCGAACTCCTCCTTCAGACGCGGTGCAATCTCGGGATGAATGCGGAGGTACTCGAAACAATTGACTACTGCAATGGGGGTGGTAAAGAGGCACTGGATGGGGCCAGTGTATTTCTTTGCGAACCAGGGAGCTATATTGGGCGTCTATGAAGACGGAGTCAGTTGCTTTTCCACCGGGAGTGGTGGTTTCACTTGTCGTTTCTTCTCTGGCACAACGGTGCGGTTGACAACTGCCTCATGGAATCGCTCCTCCGCTGCCTCTGCTTTGCACCTGAGGTCCTCCTGTACCCTGACCGCCTCCTGTAGGTTCCATCTGCGCAGGCCCAGTTTTTGGGCTTGTGCGATGAGAGTCATCTCTTCTGTAGTGGGAGGCACCTCTGTGGTCTCGTCCTCCGCCATCGGTAGCCCCAATTTGACATTGCGGGCTCCGCTCGCAGGGTTTGCGGATGACTGTGGGTTGGGCAGAATGCCCTGCCCGCTCGGGGAAACTTGGGGTTGATGATCCGGTGCCTGTCGCCCAGCTTGCACCTGCTGCTGCTGCTGCGGACCTGGCCACACCTGATTGTAATACTGTTGCCACTGCTGCACCATGGGATCCTGAGCAGGTGGCTCAGGGCGTGGAGCTGCCTGTGGCTTGCGATGGCAGTCTCAAGCGATATGTTCCAGGCTCTGGCACGTGTAGCAAGCTCTTGGCTTTTGCTGCTGCGGAGGAGGCGCTTGTGAAGGTGAGGGTGTACGGGTGTCACTGCCCTGGTATTGTCGGGTAGACCGCTGCCTGGTGAAGATAGCTGTAGCATCAAGCACCGCATCTTGGAGGGAAAGATAGCGGTCAGCAATCATGAGACTGCTGATCTCATCCGGAAGTGCGCGGATGAGGTTTTGCAGCAAAATCCACAGCGGCAGACCTTCCCCCTGCGGACTCTTAGCCACTAAAGCCGAGGTGAGGAAGTGGTCTAGAAATCGGCGGATGTCATCGTCCTTTCGCATGACCTCCTTCTCAATCTTCCACAACGCTTCTTCTTTTGTCAAGTGTTTAAAGCGCTCGATGAGGGCGTTGCCAAAGTCCTCGAAAGATGGGAAAGGTACTCGTGCGTTGTACCAGTCCGCTGCCACCCCTTGGAGATGAAGTTCTGCGGTAGCAAGACAGAGGTCAGACGGAATCCGGCCGATGCTAGCGTGGAGGCTGATTTGTTTAAGCCAGACCCAGGGGTCTTCCTCCGGGCCACCCTTGAAGGAATCCAGCCGGGGAATGTTGGCAGGCTTGGAACAAATGTATTGCAGCTGCAAGCTAGTGCTTCGAATAGTCGTCAACGTAGTCACAGCATGTGGCGGAGGAGGGTTTGCAGGTGGAGCCGCGGAATATCCACTCAAAGGGGTCTGCATCTGGAGCTGCCCCGCGGGCATACAAGGATTTGCTTGCGTGGGTGGGAGAGGCACGTACCAGGAAGAGGGGGCGGGTGTGGAGGCTATATACGGTGTGGAGAAGAATGTTGTCCCAGGCGACAGAACCTAAGTCCCCTGTGCCGGTGGCACTGTTTTCTGGGGCACCCAGTACGTCTGAACATGTGGGACCGCAGCCGCAGGGTGAAGAGGAATTGCTAGTCCAGAGTTGGTGGTCGGGTGCGGATTCCCATGCAGCTGCTATGGGGGCAGGTATGAATGGTTCTATGCAGTTGGTTGTGATATTGGCAGTGAGGCCTGAGGAGCTGCTCCGGCTGGCATTGCGCTAATCAACTGTTGGTGACGGGGTTGCTGATACGCAGGTTGCGGAAGCATGTTGGACCCAAGCGTGTGGGGCATCGTTCCAACCGGCATTGGACCCATCTGCTGCTGCGTCTGGGAAGTCCACAGTGCTGGTGTGGCCGCAGGAGGCTGCGTTATAGTCGTCAGCTATGCTTTGCCTCCAATCGTCTGCTGCTGATGACTCGTTGGCTAGGTCCCGTGTAGTGGAGGCAGGGCCGAATTCCCTTGGTGGGTGGCACCGCCTCCGGGCTGGGACATCTGCAGTGGCGGCTGCGTGACCGTGGAGGACCCTGCCATCACCCTTGCTTACATCGTGAGCTGCGGTGGCGGATATGCTAGCTGTCGCAGTCCCGCCGCAGGCGGATGTAGCATGGCCCCCGCCTGCATAGCACTCAACATCACCTGCTGCTGTGGTGGTGTACTCGGCGCAGGTGGCTGCAGGGGCGCCCCGGTTGGCAGGGTGACCAGATTTGGCTGCGACGTCTGTGGTTGTGCTAGCCCAGACGCGGAGAGCTGTGGCAATGTCCCTACCTGCCCGCCCCCCTCGGGCAGCTGTTGCAAGTACATTGGTGGCTGGGCCATTCCAATTGTTTGGAGTTGTGCGGATGCCCCTGTGGCCACCATCCCCATGGTCAGAGGGGTCTCATTCGTGGTGAATTGGTACACTGGTGGCTGTGCGGCCCCTGATGCCTATGCGGATACAAGCATCCCCATCTGCGTGCTCCCTGTGGGCCGTTCCGACATGGTCATCTACTGCTGTTGCATGCCACGCATAGGAGATTTCGCGGCCAGGACTCCCAGGGTTGCCCCAACCAGCTAGTGCATCTGGTTCATGTCTAGTGGCATCCGGAGAGCGGGGGCAGGGAATCCCACCCACTACTGCTGCGCCGAGATCTGCTGCTTGTCCGATGTCAGTACCTTGGGGATCCCTGAATCCTCAAGGCTCAGCGATAAGGTTTGTGGATGTGCTGGTGGGAGCGCGGGCTGCGATTCCGTTCTACCAGTAATCTGCTCCTGCTGCCCGCCACGATGCCAATACACCAATCCGCAATAGGCCTCGAGTTCTCCACCACCGGGGGATACCTCCAGCAAAGGTGGTGCATCGGAGAACCATTGCGCCCCAAGTGGCATATTCTGCTGACCTACTTGTCCCTGTTGATGTTGGACCGATCCATGGCTGTCGGAGCTATGGACTCTCTCCACCTCCGCATGTTCGCCCAGCGCATCCATGATGCGGCGCCAGTGTAGTTGCTCCAATCACTCAGTCACCCGTCGATGCTGGGCAAGCGGATCAGAGCCTGGTGAGGAGCTGACTGACGCACGAGATAGAACTTGTGAGGAGTCCCTGCTTCCCACGTAAGTCACGGCCCGTCGTGGTAGGAAGCACCGCGCGTGTGACTACTGTTGCCATCGTCCGACGTCCTGAAGCACGAAGCTGGCCGCCGACATCAACGACTGATCTTAAGGATGCATGCGGTTTTGCTGGCAAAGAGCAAAGAACAGTCCACGCTCAGCGCACCATGACACTGATACCCCCAATTTTGCCGCGCTCGGGATCTTCTCTGCGGATTGGCTATGCTCCGCGCTAGCTCAGTTCCGTGCAACCCACGGATCCTACACTTCTCACTGTTATCACAGGTCTACTCGGATACGTAGCGGAATCGCGGGACTTCAACCCCTAGTCACCATTAATCCTGCGGACTGGAGGACTGAATCCAGGTGCACGAACCTCACTGATGAATGACACTCCGCGGCCCACACCTTGCCACACGGGAGTCGTCACCGCCTGACTTCCAGCTCCTCTCTGCGGAACCCTTGTTCCGCGGACGTGTGCAAGCGAAGACACCGCCGGCAGTTCACTTCACTTAGACTTTCGGTTTCTCACACCCACAGCTCCTCACAGTCCAGGGACAACAGTCCTACCGTTGCGGAAGGCACAGAGATAGTGGAGCGGTGAGCAACGAGAGCAGTATAATGTCCTTTAGATGAATCTGGCCGAATGCATCAAAGAGCATTCAAGACTGAGTTACCCTTGTGCTACTGCTAGTGAGACCCTTTTCTACTTGGAATTCCACATTCTGTCGGTCTCATCCCTCTCACATTCGCCTACTTCCTTCTGCTAGGACTCCACGCGGTAAGGCTACGTACCGCAGGTCTCGTCCCCAATCACACACACAAAGAGCCTATCCTCTGCTAATCACTTTCTACATCCACGGCTCGTGCACGCCGTTCTTCGTGTTCTTCCTTGAATCTTCGTCTTCTGTGGTACGTTCTCCCAGTTCTCCTTCTTGATTACCGCTGCCAATCCTTAGACTCTTATTGGCCTAGCTCCTGCCACCCTCCTCTTGACGTCTGATCTCGTCAGCGGATGTTTTGCATGTCCGATGCTCCTGCTTCACTTCTACCTCACCGCGGCTTGGCACCTGTTCTCATTCCACCGCGGATTCTCATCCCCGTACTTCCCGCCTCTTTTTGGCCTCCTCCGCAACAAGCGCATGAGATAGCCGTAGAGGGGTAACCATTAGTTGTTTTGTTTCCTAGTTGCTACTTTTTCCGCCCGTCTTCCTCCACCACCAATGAGATTCCGCGCCACCCCTTGCTCTGCCACCACCTCATCGCGGGAGCCAGCATTTATTGCGCGTTCTTCAGTGCTCCGCGGCCTACCCTTTATCCCCCTCCGCGGGAATGAGGCCGCGGTCCCCTCTTTCTGCGACCTTGTGAGTCGCAGCTCCTCGGCTCCGCAGACTCACCTTCTTCTCAGCGGAGGTGCAGTGGATGTCTGCGTGACAGCACTTACACGCACTTACACGCACTTCCACGCACTTCCACGCACTTACATAAGCATACATGCACTAGCACGCACTGGCACGTACTTACACGCACTTATACATACTTATACGCACTTACACGCACTTACACATACTTACATGTACTTACGTGCATGTACATGCACTTACACGCACTCACATGCACTTAGACGCACTAACGCACACTTACACGCACTTACATGCACTTATACGTACTTACAGGCACTTACACAAACTTACACGTGCTTACACACACTTACACGTACCTTCATGCACTTACACGTACTTACACGCACTTACATGCACATATACACACTTACACATACTTACATGCACTTACACACACTTACACACACATACACGCACTTACACACACTCAAACGCACTTACACGTACTAATACACACTTACACGTACTTACACGCACTTACACACACTCAAACGCATTTATACACACATACACACACTTACACGCACTTACACGCACTTACACGTACTAATACACACTTACACGTACTTACACGCACTTACACACACTCAAACGCATTTATACACACATACACACACTTACACGCACTTACACGCACTTAGACACACTTACACGCACTTACACACAGTCACATGTACTTACATGCACGCACATGCACTCACACGCACTTACATGCACTTACACGCACGTACACGCACGTACATGCACATACACACACTAACACGCACTTACACACAGTCACATGTACTTACATGCACGCACATGCACTCACACGCACTTACATGCACTTACACGCACGTACACGCACGTACATGCACATACACACACTAACACGCACTTACACATACTTACACGCACTTACATGAACTTACACGCACTTCCACGCACTTACACGCACGTACATGCACTTGCATGTACTCACACGCACTTACACGTACTTGCATACACTTGTACACTCCTACACACAATTACATGCACTTACACACACTTACACGCACGTAAACAAACGTACCATCGCTTACACACACTTACACGCACTTACACGTACTTACACGCACTTACACGCACTTACACGAATGTACACACACTTGCATGTACTTGCACGAATGTACACGCACTTATACGCACTTATACACACTTACACATACTCATACGCACTTACACGCACTTACATGCACTTACATGCACTTACAAGCACTTACACGCACTTACACACACTTCAACGCACTTACATGCAGTTACAGGTACTGACACGCACTTACACGTACTAACACACACTTAAACATACTTACACGCAATTACACGAACTTACACGTACTTACAGGCACTTCCACGTGCTTGTACATACTTAACCATACTTACACACACTTACACGCACTTAAACAAACTTACATGCACTGTCACACACTGGCACGCACATACACACACTTACACACACTTACATGTACTCACACACACTTATATGTACTTATACGTACTTACACACACTTACACACACTTACACACACTTACACACACTTATACCCATTTACACGCACTTTCACAAACTTACACATAGTTACACGCACTAACACGTACTAACACGCACTTACATGCACTAACATGCACTTACACATACTTACACACACTTACACAAACTTACACCCACTTACACACACTTACACACACTTACACGCACTTACACGCACTTACACAAACTTACACATACGCACTTGCATGCACTTGGACACACTTACATGCACTTACAAAAACTTACACAAACGTACACACACTTACACGCACTAACACACATACATGCACATACACGCACTTACACACACTTACACGTACATACACGTACTTATACGCATTTACATGCACTTACACGCACTTACACGCACTTACACGTACTTAAGCGCTCTTACACACACTTACACACTCTTTCACATACTTACACATACTTTTACGCACTTACACGTACTTACACACACTTACATGCACATAATCGCACTTACACGCACTTACACGCACTTACACGCACATACACGCACTTGCACACACTTACACGCACATAAACGTACTTACACACACTTACACGCAATTACATGTACTTACACGCACTTGCACACACTCACACGCACTTATACACACTTACACTCACTTACACTCACTTACACGTACTTACACGCACTTACGCGCACTTACACGCACTTACACACACCTACATATACTTACACAAACTTACACGAACCTGCACACACCTACACGCACTTACATGCATTTACACGCACTTATAAGCACTCATACGCACTTACATGCACTTACAGACTTACATGCACTTACACGCACTTACACATACTTATGCAAACTTACGCGCACTTACACGCACTTCCACATACTTACACGCACTTACACACACTTACACGCACTTACACGCACTTACACACACTTACACGCACTTACACCCACTTACACCCACTTACACGCACTTACACGCACTTACATGCACTTACACATACTTACCCGCACAAACATGCACTTACACATACTTACACACACTTACACGCACTTACACACACTTACATTCACTTACACGTACTTACTCGCAGTTACACGCACTTACACGCACTCAAACATACTTACACCTAATTACACGCATTGACATGCACTTATACGCACTTACACACACTTACACGCACTTATACGTTCTTACACACACTTACACGCACTTACACGCACTTACACGCACTTACACGTACTTACACGCACTTACACGCACTTACACGCACTTACACGCACTTACATGCACTTACACGTACTTACACGCACTTACACACACTTACACGCACTTACACGTACTTACACACACTTACACGTACTTACACGCACTTACACGCACTTACACGCACTTACATGCACTTACACGTACTTACACGCACTTACACACACTTACACGCACTTACACGTACTTACACACACTTACACGTACTTACACGCACTTACACGCACTTACACGCACTTACATGCACTTACACGTACTTACACGCACTTACACACACTTACACGCACTTACACGTACTTACACACACTTACACGTACTTACACGCACTTACACGCACTTACACGCACTTACACGCACTTACACGCACTTACACACACTTACACGCACTTATACGTTCTTACACACACTTACACGCACTTACACGCACTTACACGCACTTACACGTACTTACACGCAATTACACGAACTTACACGCACTTACATGCACTTACACACACTTACACGTACTTACACGAACGTATATGCACTTACACGCACTAATACGAACTTACACGTACTTACACGCACTTACACGCACTTACACGCACTTACACGTACTTATACGGACTTACACGCATTTACACTCACTTACACGTACTTACACGCACTTGCATGCACTTGTACACACTTACATGCACTTACACAAACTTACACAAACGTACACGCACTTACACGCACTTACACACACTTACATGCACATACACGCACTTACACACACTTACACGTACATACACGCACTTACACGCATTTACATGCACTTACACGCACTTACACACACTTACACGTACTTAAGCGCGCTTACACACACTTACACGTACATACACGTACTTACACGCATTGACATGCACTTATACGCACTTACACACACTTACACGCACTTATACGTTCTTACACACACTTACACGCACTTACACACACTTACACGCACTTACACATACACGCACTTACACGAACTCACACACACTTACATGCACTTACACAAACTTACACGTACTTACACAAACGTATATGCACTTACACGCACTTATACAAACTTACACGTACTTACACGTACTTACACGCACTAACACGCACTTACACACACTCACACGCACTCACATGCACTTTCAAGCACTTACTCACACTTACACGCAGTTACACACACTTACACGCACGGACACAAACTCACACACACTTTCACATACTTACACAAACGTATACACACTTGCACACACTTACACAAACTTACATGCACTTACACAAACTTACACACACTTACACACACTTACACGCACTTGCACGCATTTACACCCACTTACATGCACTTACACGCACATACACGCACTTACACGCACTTACACGCATTTACACGCACTTGCACGCACTTAACCGCACTTACACGCACTTAAACAAACTTACACGCACTGGCACGCACTGGCACGCACTTACACGTACTTACACGCACTTACACGCACTTACACGCATTTACACGCACTTGCACGCACTTACCCGCACTTACACGCACTTAAACAAACTTACACGCACTGACACGCACTGGCACGCACTTACACGTACTTACACGCACTTACACGCACTTACACGCACTTGCACGCACTTAACCGCACTTACACGCACTTAAACAAACTTACACGCACTGGCACGCACTGGCACGCACTTACACGTACTTACACGCACTTACACGCACTTACACGCACTTACACGCACTGGCACGCACTGGCACACACTTACACGTACTTACACACACTTACTCGCACTTACACACACTTACACGCATGTATACACACTTTCACGCACTTACACACACTAACACGCACTTACACATACTTACACGTACTTACACAAACTTACACGTAATTAAACGCACTTACACGCACTTACAAGCACTTACACACACTTACACATACTTACACGTACTTTCATGCACTTACACACACTTATACGTACTTACACGCACTTACACACACTTACACGTACTTATACGCACTTACACGCACTTACACACACTTACACGCACTTACAAGTACTTACATGCATTTACACACACTTAAGTGTGTGTACGTGCCTGTAAGTGCGTGTAAGTGCGTGTAAGTGCGTGTAAGTGCATGTTTGTGCGTGTAAGTGCGTGTAAGTGTGTGTAAGTGCGTGTAAGTGCATGAAAGTGTGCATAAGTGCTTGTTAGTGTGTGTAAGTGCGTGCAAGTGCGTGCCAGTGTGTGCCCGTGCGTGTTCGTTTGTGCAAGTGCGTGTAAGTGCAGTTAAGTGCGTACAAGAACGTGTAAGTGCGTGTTAGTGTGTCTAAGTGCGTGTAAGTACGTGTAAGTGCGTGTAAGAGCGTGTAAGTGTGTGTAAGTGTGTGTAAGTGCGTGTCAGTGTGTGTAAGTGCGTGTAAGTGCATGTGAGTTTGTGTAAGTTTGTGTAAGTGCGTGTAAGTGTGTATACATTTGTGTAAGTGCGTGAAAGTACGTGTGAGTTCGTGTCAGTGCGTGTAAGTGCATGTAACTGCGTGAAAGTGCATGTAAGTGCGTATAAGTCTGTGTAAGTGCGTGTGAGTGTGTGTAAGTGTGTGTAAGTGCGTGTAAGTGCATGCAAGTGTGTGTAAGTTTGTGTAAGTGCGTGAAAGTGTTTGTACGTTTGTATAAGTGCGTATAAGTGTGTGCAAGTGCGTGTAAGTACGTGTAAGTTTGTGAAAGTGTGTGTAAGTATGTGTAAGTGCGTGTAAGTGCTTGTAAGTGCGTGTAAGTGTGTGTAAGTATGTGTAAATGCGTGTAAGTGCGTGTTAGTGCGTGTAAGTGGGTTTAAGTGCGTGTAATTGTGTGTAAGTACGTGTAAGTATATGTAAGTTCGTGTTAGTGCGTGTAAAAGCATATAAGTGCGTGTAAGTGCATGTAAGTACCTGTAAGTGTGTGTAAGTGCGTGTAAGTGCATGTAAGTGCATGCAAGTGCGTGTAAGTGCATGTAAGTGCGTGTAAGTGCGTGTAAGTACGTGTACGTCCATGTAAGCTCGTTTAATTGCGTGTAAGTATGTGTATGTGTGTGTTAGTGTGTGTAAGTGCGTGTAAGTGCGTGTAAGTGGGTGTAAGTGCGTATGAGTGCGTGTAAGTACGTGTAAGTGCATATAAGTGCGTGTAAGTGTGTGTAAGTGTGTGCAAGGGCATGTAAGTGCGTGTAAGTACGTGTAAGTTTGCGTAAGTGCGTGTAAGTGTGTGTAAGTGCGTGTAAGTTTGTGTAAGTTTGTGAAGTGCGTATAAGTGCATGTAAGTGCGTGTAAGTGCGTGTAAGTGCGTGTAAGTGAGTGTAAGTGCGTGTAAGTGTGTGTAAGTATGTATAAGTACATGTGAGTGTGTGTAAGTACGTGTAAGTGCGTGTAAGTGTGTCCAAGTGCGTGTATGTACGTGTAAGAACGTGCAAGTGCATGTAAGTGTGTGTAAGTGCGTGTAAGTGCATGTAAGTGCGTGTATGTAGATGTAAGTGCGTGAAAGTGCATGTAAGTGAGTGTAAGTACGAGTAAGTGTGTGTAAGTCAGTGTAAGTGCGTATAAGTGCATTTAAGTGTGTGTAAGTGCGTGTAAGTGCGTGTAAGTGTTAGTAAATGTGTGTCAGTGCATGTAAGTGTGTGTAAGTGCGTGTAAGTGTGTGCAAGTATGTGTAAGTATGTGTAAGTGTATGTAAGTGCCTGTAAGTGCGTGTTAGTTTGTGTAAGTTCATGTAAGTGCTTGTAAGTGTGTGTACGTTCATGTAAGTGCATGAAAGTGCGTGTGAGTTTGTGTCAGTGCATGTAAGTGCGTGTAAGTGCGTGTACTTATGTGTAAGTGCGTGTAAGTGTGTAGAAGTGTGTGTGAGTGCGTGTGAGTGAGTATAAGTGCGTGTAAGTGCATGTAAGTGCATGTAAGTTTGTATCAGTGCGTGTAAGTGTGTTTACGTTTGTGTAAGTGCGTGTAAGTGCGTGTAAGTACGTGTAAATGCGTATAAATTTGTGTAATGCGTGTAAGTATGTGTAAGTGTGTGTAAGTGTGTGGAAGTGCATGTAAGTGTGTGTAAGTGCGTCTAAGTGCGTGTAAGTGTGTGTAAGTGCGTGTAAGTGCGTGTAAGTGCGTCTAAGTGCATATAAGTGTATGTAAGTTCGTGTAAGTATGTATATGTGCGTGTAAGTGTGTGTAAGTGTACATAAGAGTGTGTAAGTGCATGTAAGTGCGTGTAAGTGCGTGTAAGTACATGTAAGTGTATGTAACTGCGTGTAAGTGAGTGTTAGTTTGTGTAAGTTTGTGTAAGTGCTTGTAATTGTGTGTTAATTATTCAAGTGCATGAAAATGCGTTTGAGTTTGTGTTAGTGCATGTAAGTGTGTGTAAGTACGTGAACTTCCGTGTAAGTGCGTGTAAGTGCGTATAGTGCGTCTGAGTACGTGTGAGTGCGTGTAAGTTCGTGTAAGTGCATGTAAATGCGTGTAAGCTCGTATAAGTGGGTGTAAGTGTATGTACATTTGTGTAAGTGCGTATAAGTTTGTGTAAGTGCATATAAGTGCGTGTAAGTTTGTGTTAGTGCGTGTAAGTGCGTGCAAGTGCGCATAAGTGTGTGGAAGTACGTGTAAGTACGTGTAAGTACGTGAAAGTGCGTGTAAGTGCGTGTAAGTGCGTGTACGTACGTGTAAGTGTGTGTAAGTGCGTGTAAGTGCATGTAAGTTCGTGTAAGTGGGTGTAAGTGTGTGTAAGTGTGTACAAGTATGTGTAAGTACGTGAAAGTACGTATAAGTGCGTGTAAGTGTGTATTAGTGCGTGTAAGTGTGTGTCAGTACGTGTAAGTTTGTGTAAGTGCGTGTAAGTACGTGTAAGTGCGTTTAAGTGCGTGTAAGTGTGTGCCAGTGCGTGCCATTGCGTGTAAGTTTGTTAAAGTGCCTATAAGTATGTATAAGTGCGGTTAAGTGCGTGCAAGTGCGTGTAAGTGCCTGTAAGTACGTGGAAGTGCGTGTAAGTGCGTGTAAGTGCATGTATGTGCGTGTAAGTGTGTGTAAGTGCATGTACGATTGTGTGAGAGTAAGTTCATGTAAGTGCGTGTAAGTGTGTGTACTTTTGTGTAAGTACGTGAAAGTGTGTGTGAGTTTGTGTCAGTGCGTGCAAGTGTTTGTAACTACGTGTAATTGTGTGTTAGTACGTGTAAGTACGTGTGAGTGCATGTAAGCACGTGTATGTGCGTGTAAGTGCGTGTAAGTGCGTGTAAGTACGTCTAAGTTTGTATAAGTGTGTGTAAGTACGTGTACGTTCGTGTAAGTGTGTGTAAGTGCGTGTAAGTGCGTGTAAGTATATGTTAGTGTGTATAAGTACTTGTAAGTATGTGTAAGTGTGTGTAAGTACGTGTAAGTGCATGTAAGTACGTGTAAGTTCGTGTAAGTGCGTTTCAATACGTGTAAGTTCGTGGAAGTGTGTGTAAGTGCATGTGAGTGCGTGTAAGTACATGTTAGTACGTGTAAGTGCGTGTAAGTGTGTGTAAGTGTGTGTAAGTGTGTGTAAGTGTGTGTAAGTACGTGAAGTGCGTGTAAGTGCATGCAAGTACGTGTAAGTGCGTGTAAGTACGTGTCAGTGCGTGTAAGTACATGTAAGTGCGTGTAAGTGTGTGTAAGTATGTGTAAGTGCGTGTAAGTGCATGTACGTGCATGTAAGTACGTGTAAGTGCATGTAAGAGTGTGTAAGTGCGTGTAAGTGCATGTAAGTGCATGTAAGTGCGTGTAAGTGCGTGTAAGTGCGTGTAAGTACGTGTAAGTGTGTGTAAGTGCGTGTAAGTACGTGTAAGTGTATATGAGTACGTGTAAGTGCGTGTAAGTGCGTGTAAGTGCATGTAAGTGCGTGTATGTTTTTGTATGTGCAAGTGCATGTAAGTGTGCGTTAATTCGGGTAAGTGTGTGTAAGTGCATGTAAGTGCATGTAAGTGTGTGTAAGTACGTATAAGTGTGTGTAAGTACGTATAAGTGCGTGTAAGTGTGTGTAAGTGTGTGTAAGTGCGTGTAAGTGCGTGTAAGTGGGTAAGTTTGTGTAAGTTCATGTAAGTGCGTGTAAGTGTGTGTAAGTGCATGTAAGTGCGTGTTAGTGCTTGTCAGTACGTGTAAGTGAGTGTAAGTGAGTGTAAGTGCGTGTAAGTGCGTGTAAGTGTGTGTAAGTGCGTGTAAGTACGTGTAAGTACGTATAAGTGCGTATAAGTGTATGTATGTGCATGTAAGTGCGTGTAAGTGTGTGTAAGTGTGTGTAAGTGTGTGTAAGTGTGTGCAAATGCGTTGAAGTGCGTGCAAGTAAGTGTAAGTGTGTGTAAGTACGTGTCAGTGCGTGTAAGTGTGTGTAAGTGCGTATAAGTGCGTGTAAGTGCGTGTAAGTGTATGTAAGTGCGTGTTAGTGCGTGTAAGTGTGTGTAAGTGCGTGCCGGTGCGAGCCAGTGCGTGCCAGTTTGTGAAAGTGCATGTAAGTGCGTGTGAGTTTGTGTAACTTCGTGTCAGTGCGTGTAAGTGTGCGTACATTTGTGTAAGTGCGTGAAAGTGCGTGTGAGTTCGTGTTAGTGCGTATAAGTGCGTGTATCTGCGTGTAAATGTATGTAAATGTGTGCACTTTCATGTAAGTGTGTATAAGTGTGTGTAAGTGCGTGTAAGTGTGTATACGTTTGTGTAAATGTGTCTAAGAACGTGTAAGTGCGTGTAAGTACGTGTAAGTGCATGTATGTGCGTGTAAGTATATGTAAATACATATAAGTACGTGTTAGTGCGTGTAAATGCATGTAAGTATATGTAAGTGTGTGTAAGTGCATGTAAGTATGTGTAAGTGTGTGTAAGTAGGTGTAAGTCTCTTTCAGTACGTGTAATTTTGTGTAAGTGCGTGTAAGTGCGTGTAAGTGCATGTAAGTACATGTAAGTGCGTGTAAGTGCGTGTAACTGCGTATAAGTGTGTGTAATTGGAAGTAATTGTGTGTAAGTGCGCGTAAGTGCGTGTAAGTGCATGCATGTGCGTATGAGTGCATGTAAGTGCATGTAAGTGCGTGTAAGTGCATGAACGTTCGTATGATTGCGTATAAGTATATGAAAGTGTGTGTTAGTGTGTATAAGTGCGTGTAAGTATGTGTAAGTATGTGTAAGTACGTGTAAGTGTATGTAAGTGTGTGTAAGTGCGTGTAAGTGCATGTAAGTGTGTGTAAGTACGTGTAAGGTCATGTAAGTGTGTGTAAGTACGTGCAAGTTTGTGTAAGTGCATAGAAGTGCGTGTAAGTGTGTGTAAGTGCCTATAAGTGCGTGTAAGTAAATGTACGTGCGTGTAAGAACGTGTAAGTGCATATAAGTTTGTGTAAGTGTGTGTGAGTGCGTGTAAGTGCGTGTAAGTATGAGTAAGTGTGTGTAAGTGTGTGTAAGTGTGTGTTAGTGCGTGTAAGTTCGTGTAAGTTCATGTAAGTGGCTGTATGTGCATGTAAGTGCGTGTAAGTATGTGTAAGTGCGTGTAAGTGAGTGTAAGGGAGTATAAGTGTGAGTAAGTGTATGTAAGTATGTATAAGTGCGTATAAGTCCGTGTAAGTACGTGTAAGTGTGCATAAGTGCATGTATGTATGCATATGTACGTGTACGTGCGTGCAAGTGCGTGTAAGTGCGTGTAAGTGCGTGTATATTTGTGTAAGTGCGTGTATGTGCATGTAAGTACGTGAAAGTACATGTAAGTGTATGTAAGTGCGTGTAAATGTGTGTAAGTGTGTGTAAGTGCGTGAAAGTGCTTTTAAGTGTGTGTAAGTACGAGTAAGTGCGTGTAAGTGCGTGTAAATGCATGCAAGTGCATGTAAGTGCGTGTAAGCATGTGTATGTGTGCGTAAGTATGTGTATGTACGTGTAAGTGTATGTAAGAGCGTGTAAGTATGTGTTAGTTTGTGCAAGTTTGTGTAAGTACTTGTAAGTGTGTGTACATTCATGTATGTTCTTGAAAGTGTGTGTGAGTTTGTGTCAGTGCATGTAAGTGCGTGTACGTACGTGTACTTGCGTGTGAGTGCGTGTAAGTGCGTGTAATTGCGTGTAAGTACGTGTACGTTCGTACAAGTGCGTGTAAGTGTGTGTACATTTATGTAGGTGTGTGTAAGTATGTGTAAGTGCGTGTAAGTGTGTGTAAGTTTGTGTAAGTACGTGTAAGTGCGTGTAAGTGCGTGTAAGTATGTGGAAGAACGTGTAAGTGCGTGTAAGTATGTGTAAGTGCGTGTAAGTGCGTGTAAGTATGTGTAAGTTCGTGTAAGTATGTGTAAGTGCGTCTAAGTCTGTGCAAGTGTGTGTAAGTGTGTGTAAGTATGTGTAAGTTTGCATAAGTACGTGTAAGTGTATGCAAGTTCGTGTAAGTACGTGTAAGTGCGTGTGAGTTTGTGTCTGTGCGTGTAAGTATGTGTAAGTACGTGGAAGTGCGTGTAAGTGCGTGTAAGTGCGTGTAAGTGCATGTGAGTTTGTATAATTGTGTATACGTATGTGTAAGTATGTGTTGGTATGTGTAAAGGCGTGTAAGTACATGTAAGTGCGTGCAAGTGCATGTAAGTGCGTGTAAGGGCGTGTAAGTGCGTGTAAGTGCGTGTAAGTTCTCGTAAGTGCTTGTAAGAATGTGTAAGTATGTGTAAGTGTGTGTAAGTACGTATAAGTCCATGTAAGTACGTGTAAGTGCGTATAAGTATGTGTAAGTTCATGTAAGTGCGGTTAAGTACATGTAACTACGTGAAAGTGCGTGTAAGTGTGTGTAAGTGTGTGTAAGTACGTGCAAGTACATGTAAGTTTGTGTAAGTTCATGTAAGTGTGTATAAGTGCGTGTAAGTGCATGAAAGTGCGTGTAAGTGCGTGTAAGTGAGTGTAAGGAAGTGTAAGTGAGTGTAAGGGAGTGTAAGTGTATGTAAGCGTGTGTAAGTGCGTGTAAGTGCGTGTATGTACATGTAAGTGCATGCAAGTGCGTGTAAGTGTGTGTAAGTTTGTGTAAGTATGTGTAAGTGTGTGTGAGTTTGTGTCAGTGCGTGTCAGTATGTGTACGTGCGTGTAAGTGCGTGTAAGTGCATGTAAGTGCGTGTAAGTGCATGTAAGTACGTGTAAGTACATGTAAGTACGTGTAAGTGCGTGTAAGTGCGTGTAAGTATATGTGAGTTCATATTATTGCGTATAAGTATGTGTAAGTGTGTGTTAGTGTGTGTAAGTACGTGTAAGTACGTGTAAGTACGTGTAAGTACATGTAAGTGCCTGTAAATGCATGTAAGTGCATGTTAGTGTGTGTAAGTGCGTGTAAGTATGTGTAAGTGTGTATAAGTGAGTGTAAGTGTGTGTAAGTGCGGTTAAGTGCGTGTAAGTGTGTGTAAGTGCATGTAAGTGCATGTTAGGGCGTGTAAGTGCTTGAAAGTGCGTGTAAGTTCGCGTAAGTGCGTGTAAGTGCATGTAAGTGTGTGCAAGTGCATGTAAGTGCATGTAAGTGCATATAAGTATGTGTAAGTACGTATAAGTATGTGTAAGTGTGTGTAAGTGTGTGTAAGTACGTGTAAGTGCGTGTAGGTTTGTGTAAGTTCATGTAAGTGCGTGTAAGTACGTGTAAGTGTGTGTAAGAGCGTATAAGTGCACTCACTTACACGCACGTGTAAGTGAGTGTAAGGGAGTGTAAGTGTGTGTACGTGTATATACGTATCTATAAGTGTGTGTAAGTGTGTGTAAGTACACGTAAGTGTGCGTAAGTGCGTGTAAGTGCGTGTATGTGCGTGTAAGTGCATGCAAGTGCGTGTAAGTGTGTATAAGTATGTGTGAGTGGGTGTAAGTGGGTGTATGTGCATGTAAGTACGTGAAAGTGCATGTAGGTGCGTCTAAGTACATGTAAGTTTTTGCAAGTGTATGTAAGTGCGTTTAAGTGTGTGCAAGTGTGTTCAAGTGTGAGTAAGTACGTGTAAGTTCGTGTAAGTGCGTGTAAGTGTGTGTAAGTTTGTGTAAGTGCGTGTAAGTGCGTGTGAGTTTGTGTCAGGACGTGTAAGTAGGTGCAAGTGCGTGTAAGTATGTGTAAGTGCGTGTAAGAGCGTGCAAGTGCATGTATGTGTGTATAAGTGCGTGTAAGTGCATATAAGTGCATGTAAGTACGTGTAAGTGCGTGTAAGTTCGTGTAAGTGCGTGTAAGTGCATTTACAATTAAGTACGTGCGTGTAAGTGCGTGTAAGTGTGTGTACATGTTTGTAAGTGCGTGTAAGTGCGTGCAAGTTTGTGTAAGTTCGTGTCAGTGCTGGTGGTTTGTGTGTAAGTGCGTGTGAGTGCGTGCAAGTGCGTGTGAGTTCGTGTCAGTGTATGTGCGAGTATGTGCATGTAAGTGCGTGTAAGTGCGTGTACGTGCGTGTAAGTGCGTGTAAGTATGTACGAGTGCGTGTAAGTGCGTGTAAGTGTGTACAAGTGCTTGTAAGTTTGGGTAAGTGTGTATAAGTGCATGTACGTTCGTGTAACTACGTGTAAGTGTGTGTAAGTGCGTACAAGTGTGTGTAAGCACGTGTAAGCGATGGTAAGTTTTATTAAGTGTGTTTAAGTGCGTGTAAGTGCCTATAAGTGCATGTAAGTGTGTGCAAGTACATGCATGTGCATGTAAGTGTGTGTGAGTGTGTGCAAGTGCATGTAAGTGCGTGTAAGTATGTGTAAGTGCGTGTTAGTGCAAGTAAGTGCATGTACGTGCGTGTAAGTACGTGTAAGTGCGTGTAAGTACGTGTAAGTGCGTGTAAGTGCGTGTAAGTACGTATACATGCGTGTAAGTGCATGTAGGTGCGTGTCATTGCGTGTAAGTGTGTGTAAGTACATGTAAGTGCATGTAAGTTTGTGTAAGTGCGTGTAAATGCGTTCACGTGCATGTAAGTGCGTGTATGTACGTGTAAGTGCGTATTAGTGCGTGTAAGTGCATCTAAGTGTGTGTAAGTACGTGTATGTGTGTGTAAGTGCGTGTAAGTGCCTATAAGTGCGTGTAAGTGCATGTATGTGCATGTAAGTGTGTGTAAGTACGTGTAAGTGCGTGTAGGTACATGTAAGTACGTGTAAGTATGTGTAAGTACGTGTAAGTGTGTGTAAGTATGTGTAAATGCGTGTAAGTGCGTGTAAGTTTGTGTAAGCGCGTGTAAGCGATTGTAAGTTCCTTTAAGTGCGTATAAGTACGTATAAGTGCGTATAAGTGTGTATAAGTTCGTGTATATGCTTGTAAGTTTGTGTTAGTGCGTGTACGTGCGTATAAGTACGTATAAGTGGGTGTAAGTATGTGTGAGTGCGTGTAAGTGTGTGTAAGTGCGTGTAAGTGTATGTAAGTGCGTGTAAGTGTGTGTAAGTGCATGTAAGTGTTTGCAAGTGCATGCAAGTGTGTGTAAGTACGTGTAAGTGCGTGTAAGTGTGTGTAAGTGCGTATAAGTATGTATAAGTGTGTGTAAGTATGTCTAAGTATGTGTACTTTTGTGTAAGTATGTGTAAATATGTGTAAGTGTGTGTTAGTACGTGTAAGTGCATGTAAGTACGTGTAAGTACGTGTAAGTGCGTGTAAGTGTGTGTAAGTATGTGTAAGTGCGTGTAAGTGCGTGTAAGTGCGTATAAGTGCTTGTAAGTGTGTGTAAGTACGTGTAAGTGCGTGTAAGTGCGTGTAAGTGTGTGCCATTGTGTGCCAATGCATGTAAGTCTGTGTAAGTGCGTATAAGTACGTGTAAGTGCGTGTAAGTACGTGTAAGTGCGTGTAAGTGCGTGTAAGTACGTGTAAGTGCATGTAAGTTTGTGTAAGTGCGTACAAGTGCATGTAAGTGCGTGTAAGTACGTATAATTGCGTGTAAGTGTGTGTAAGTACGTGTAAGAGCGTGTAAGTGCGTGTAAGTGCGTATAAGTGCGTGTAAGTGCGTGTAAGCACGTGTAAGTGCATGTAAGTTTGTGTAAGTGCGTACAAGTGCATGTAAGTGCGTGTAAGTACGTATAATTGCGTGTAAGTGTGTGTAAGTACGTGTAAGAGCGTGTAAGTGCGTGTAAGTGCGTATAAGTGCGTGTAAGTGTGTGTCATTGTGTGCCAATGCATGTAAGTCTGTGTAAGTGCGTATAAGTACGTGTAAGTGCGTGTAAGTACGTGTAAGTGCGTGTAAGTGCGTGTAAGTACGTGTAAGTGCATGTAAGTTTGTGTAAGTGCGTACAAGTGCATGTAAGTGCGTTTAAGTACGTGTAAGTGCGTGTAAGTACGTGTAAGTGTATGGAAGTGCCTATAAGAACGTGTAAGTGCATGTAAGTGTATGTAAGTGTGTGTAAGTGTGTGCCAGTGCGTGCCATTGCATCTAAATTCGTGTAAGTGCGTGTAATTACGTGTAAGTGCGTGTATGTGTGTATAGGTGCGTGTATGTGTGTGTAAGTACGTGTAAGTGTGTGTAAGTGTGTCTAAGTGCGTGTAAGTATGTCTAAGTATGTGTAAGTATGTGTACGTTCGTATAAGTTTGTGTAAGTGTGAGGAAGTGTGTCTAAGTTCGTGTAAGTGTGTGTAAGTACGTGTGAGTTCGTGTCAGTGCGTATAAGCACGTGTAGGTGCATGTAAGTACATGTAAGTGCGTGTAAGTGCGTGTAAGTGCGTATAAATGCATGTAAGTGCGTCTAGGTACGTGTAATTGCATGTAAGTGCGTGTAAATGCGCGTAAGTGTGTGTAAGTACGTGTGAGTACGTGTAAGTGTGTGAAAGTGCATGTAAGTTTGTGTAAGTGTGTGTGAGTGTGTGTAAGTACGTGTAGGTTTGTGTAAGTGCGTGTAAGCATGTGTAAGTGCCTATAAGTGTATGTAAGTGCGTGTAAGTGCATGTAAGTACGTGTAAGTTTGTGTAAGTTTGTGTAAGTTTGTGTATATGTGTATAAGTTTGTGTAAGTGCGTGTAAGTGCGTGTGAGTTCTTGTCAGTGCGTGTAAGTGCGTGTAAGTTCATATAGGTACGTGAAAGTGCGCCTAAGTACGTCTATGTGCATGTAAGTGCGTGTAAGTGCATGTTAGTGCATGTAAGTGCGTTTAAGTGCGTGTAGGAACGTGTAAGTGCGTGTTAGTGGGTGTAATTGTGTGTCAGTTAGTGTAAGTGCATTTAAGTGTGCGTGAGTTTGTGTAAGCGCGTGTAAGTGTGTGTAAGTGCATGTGAGTGTACGTAAGAGCGTGTAAGTGCATGTAAGTGCGTGTAAGTTCATTTAAGTGCGTGTAAGTGTGTGTACGTTCGTGGAAGTGCGTGTATTTACGTATAAGTGCGTAAAAGTGCGTATACGTGTATGTAAGTGTGTGTAAGTTTGTGTAAGTTCGTGTAAGTTCGTGTAAGTGTGTGTAAGTTCGTATAAGTATTTGTAAGTTCGTGTAAGTACGTGTAAGTGCGTGTAAGTGCGTGTAAGTGTGTGTAAGTGTGTGTAAGTATGTATAAGTGCGTGTAGGTTTGTGTAAGTTCATGTAATGCGCGTAAGTACGTGTAAGTGCTTGTAAGTGTGTAGAAGTGCGTGTAAGTGAGTATAAGGGAGTGTAATTGTGTATAAGTGTAAATGAGTATGTATAAGTGTGTGTAAGTGTGTGTAAGTATGTGTAAGTGTGTGTAAGTGCGTGTAAGTGCGTGTATGTGCGTGTAAGTGCATGCAAGTGCGTGTAAGTGTGTATACGTACGTGTAAGTGGGTGTAAGTACGTGTATGTGCATGTAAGTACATGAAAGTGCGTGTAAGTGTGTGTAAGTGCGTGTAAGTACGTGTAAGTATGTTTAATTGTGTGTAAGTGCGTGTAACTGTGTGTAAATGCGTGTAAATACATGAATGTGTGTAAGTGTGTGTAAGTGCATGTAAGTGCGTGTGAGTGCGTATAAGCATGTGTAAGTGTATGTAAGAGTATGTAAGTGCGTGTTAGTTCGTGTACGTTTGTGTAAGTGCTTGTTAGTGTGTGTACGTTCATGTAAGTGCATGAAAGTGCGTGTGAGTTCGTGTCAGTGTATGTAAGTGCGTGTAAGTGTGTGTACTTGCTCGTAAGTGCGTGTAAGTGCGTGTAAGTGTGTGTGAGTGCGTGTGAGTGCGTTCAAATGCATGTAATTGCGTGTAAGTGCGTTTAAGTTCGTATAAGTACGTGTAAGTGTGTGTACATTTGTGTAAGTGTGTGTAAGTGTGTGTAAGTGTGTGTAAGTTTGTGTAAGTGCATGTAAGTATGTGTAAGTGCGTGTAAGTGTGTGGAAGTGCGTATAAGTACGTGTAAGGGTGTGTAAATGTGTGTAAGTACATGTAAGTACGTGTAAGTGCGTGTAAGTGCGTGTAAGTACATGTAAGTTTGTGTAAGTGTAAGTAAGTGCGTTTAAGTGTGTGCAAGTGTGTTCAAGTGTGTGAAAGTACGTGTAAGTTCGTGTAAGTGCGTGTAAGTGTGTGTAATTTTGTGTAAGTTCCTGTAAGTGTGTGTGAGTTTGTGTAATTACGTATAAGTGCTTGTAAGTGCGTGTAAGTGCATGTATGTGCATATAAGTGCATGTAAGTGTATATAAGTGCGTGTAATTACGTGTAAGTGCGTGTGAATTCGTGTAAGTGTGTGTAAGTGCGTGTACATTTGTGTACGTGCGTGTAAGTGTGTGTATGTGTGTATACGTGTATGTAAGAGCGTGTAAGTGATGTGAAAGTTTGTGTAAGTTCGTGTCAGTGCGTGTAAGTGTGTGTAAGTGCATGTGCGTGCGTGTAAGTGCGTATGAGTTTGTATTAGTGCGTGTAAGTGGGAGTAAGTGCGTGTAAGTGTGTGTAAGTACGTGTAAGTGCGTGTAAGTGTGTGTAAGTGTGTACGAGTGCGTGCAGGTGTGTGTAAGTGTGTATAAGTGCGTGTAAGTTTGTGTAAGTGTGTGTAAGTGTGTGTACGTTCGTATAAGTGCGTGTAAGTGTGTGTAAGTGTGTGTAAGCACGTGTAAGAACGTGTAAGCAATGGTAAGTTTGTTTAAGTATGTGTAAGTACGTGTAAGTGTCTGTAAGTGCGTGTAAGTGTGTGCAAGTGCATGCAAGTGCATGTAAGTATGTGTGAGTGTGTGCAAGTGCATGTAAGTGCGTGTAAGTATGTGTAAGTGCGTGTTAGTGCGTGTAAGTGCATGTACGTGCGTGTAAATGCGTGTAAGTGCGTGTAAGTACGTGTAAGTGCGTGTAAGTGCGTATAAGTACGTATACATGCATGTAAGTGCATGTAAGTACGTGTAAGTGCGTGTAAGTGTGTGTAAGTGCATGTAAGTGCGTGTAAGTGCGATAAGTGCGTGTAGATGTGTTTACGTGCGTGTAAGTGCGTGTATGTATGTGTAAGTGCGTGTTAGTGCGTGTAAGTGCGTCTAGGTGTGTATAAGTACGTGTATGTATGTGTAAGTGGGTGTAAGTGTGTGTAAGTGCATATAAGTGTGTGTATGTGTGTGTAAATGCGTGTAAGTGTGTGTAAGTGCGTGTAGGTAGGTGTAAGTACATATAAGCATGTGTAAGTTCTTATAAGTGCCTGTAAGTACGTGTAAGTGCGTGGAAGTATGTGTAAGTGCATGTAAGTGCGTGTAAGTGCGTGTAAGCGCGTGTAAGCGATTGTGAGTTTCTTTAAGTACGTATAAGTTCGTGTAAGTGCCTATAAGTGTGTATAAGTGCGTGTATATGCTTGTAAGTTCGTGTAAGTGCGTGTATGTGTGTATAAGTATGTATATGTGGGTGTAAGTGTGTGTAAGTACATGTAAGTGTGTGTAAGTACAAGTACGTGCATGTAAGTGCGTGTAAGTGCGTGTAAGTGTGTGCAAGTGCATGCAAGTGTGTGTAAGTACTTGTAAGTGCGTGTAAGTGCGTGTAAGTGTGTGTAAGTATGTGTAAGTTCGTGTAAGTGTGTGTAAGTATGTGTAAGTGCATGTTAGTATGTGTAAGTGCATGTAAGTACGTGTAAGTATGTGTAAGTGTGTGTAAGTGGGAGTAAGTATGTGTAAGTGTGTGTAAGTGCATGTAAGTTCTTGTAAGTGCTTGTAAGTGTGTGTAAGTACATGTAAGTGCATGTAAGTGCGTGTAAGTGTGTGCCATTGTGTTCCAATGCATGTAAGTTTGTGTAAGTACGTGTAAGTGCGTGTAAGTGTGTGTAAGTGCGGTTAAGTGCGTGCAAGTGCGTGTAAGTATGTGTAAGTACGTGTAAGTACGTGTAAGTGTGTGTAAGTGCGTGTAAGTGTGTGTAAGTGCGTGTAAGTGCGTGTAAGTGCGTGTAAGTTTGTGTAAGTACGTGTAAGAGGGTGTAAGTGTGTGTGTGTGTAAGTGCGTGTAAGTGTGTATAAGTGTGAATAAGATTGTGTAAGTGCATGTAAGTGTGTGTAAGTGCGTGAAAGTGCGTGCCAGTGCATGCCATTATGTGTATGTTCGTGCGGGGGATACCTCTAGCAAAGGTGGTGCATCGGAGAACCATTGCGCCCCAAGTGGCATTTTCTGCTGACCTACTTGTCCCTGTTGATGTTGGACCGATCCATTGCTGTCGGAGCTATGGACGCTCTCCACCTCCGCATGTTCGCCCAGCGCATCCATGATGCGTCGCCAGTGTAGCTGCTCCAACCACTCAGTCACCCGTCGGTGCAGGGCAAGCGCATCCGAGCCTGGTGATGAGCTGACTGGCACACGGGATAGAACTGGTGAGGAGTCCCTGCTTCCCACGTTAGTCACGGCCCGTTGTGGTAGGAAGCACCGCGCGTGTGACTGCTGTTGCCGTCGTCCAACGTCCTGACGCACAAAGCTGGCCGCCGACATCAACGACTGATCTGAAGGGTGCGTGCAGTTCTGCTGGCAAAGAGCAAAGAACAGTCCACGCTCACTGCACCATGACACTGATATCCCCAATTTTTCCCCGCTCGGGATCTTCTCTGCGGATTGGCTATGCTCCGCGTAGGCTGAGTTCCACGCAACCCGCGGATCCTACACTTTTCACTGTTATCACAGGTCTACTCGGATACGTAGCGGAATCGCGGGACTTCAACCCCTAGTCACCATTAATCGGACTGAATCCAGGTGCATGAACCTCACTGATGAATGACACTCTGCGGCCCACGCCTTGCCACACGGGAGCCGTCACTGCGTGACCTCCAACTCCTCTCCGCGGATCCCTTCTTCCACGGACGTGTGCAAGCGAAGACACTGCCGGCAGTTCACTTCACTTAGACTTTCGGTTTCTCACACCCACAGCCCCCCACAGTCCAGGGACAACAGTCCACTGTTGCAGAAGGCACAAAGATAGTGGAGCAGTGAGCAACGAGAGCGGTAGAATGTCCTTTAGATGAATCTGGCGGAATACATCAAAAAGCATTCAAGACTGAGTTACCCTTGTGCTACTGCTAGTGAGACCCTTTTCTACTTGGAATTCCACATTCTGTCGGTCTCATCCCTCTCACATCCGCCTACTTCCTTCTGCTAGGACTCCACGCGGTACGGCTACGTACCGCGGGTCTCGTCCCCAATCACACACACACACAGCCTATCCTATGCTAATCACTTTCTACATCCACGGCTCGTGCACGCCGTTCTTCGTGTTCTTCCTTCAATCTTCGTCTTCTGCGGTACGCTCTCCCAGTTCTCCTCCTTGATTACCGCTGCCAATCCTTAGACTCTTATTGGCCTAGCTCCTGCCACCCTCCTCTTGACGTCTGATCTCATAAGCGGATGTTTTGCATGTCCGATGCTCCTGCTTCACTTCTACCTCACCGCGGCTTGGCACCTGTTCTCATTCCACCGCGGATTCTCATCCCCGTACTTCCCGCCTCTTTTTGGCCTCCTCCGCAACAAGCGCTTGAGATAGCCGTAGAGGGGTAACCATTAGTTGTTTTGTTTCCTAGTTGCCACTTTTTCCCTCCGTCTTCCTCCACCACCAATGAGATTCTGCGCCATCCCTTGCTCTGCCACCACCTCATCGCGGGAGCCAGCATTTATTGCGCGTTCTTCAGTGCTCCGCGGCCTCCCCTTTATCCCCCTCCGCGGGAATGAGGCCGCGGTCCCCTCTTTCTGCGACCTTGTGAGTCGCAGCTCCTCGGCTCCGCAGATTCACCTTCTTCTCAGTGGAAGTGCAGTGGATGTTTGCGTGACAGCACTTACACGCACTTACACGCACTTCCACGCACTTCCACACACTTACATAAGCATACATGCACTAGCACGCACTGGCACGTACTTACACGCACTTATACATACCTATACGCACTTACACGCACTTACACATACTTACATGTACTTACATGCACGTACATGCACTTACACGCACTTACATGCACCTAGACGCACTGTGCCACTACACATTGAAGGACCAAGGCACAAGGCACAAGGCACAAGGCACAAGGCACAAGGCACAAGGCACAAGGCACAAGGCACAAGGCACAAGGAACAAGGCACAAGGCACAAGGCACAAGGTACAAGGCA
>SZWC01007503.1:0-14194 GCA_023375785.1 Penium margaritaceum
CATCGACTACACAGAAACTTTTGCCCCTGTTGCAAAGTTTGCCTCTGTGCGCACGCTCCTCTCTTATGCAGCAGCTGAGGACTTCGAGGTTCACCACATGGATGTCAAGACGACATTCTTGAATGGTCACTTGGAGGAGTTGTACATGGAGCAGCCGGAGGGGTTGGTCATGGATGGCCACGAGCACCTGGTCTGCAAGCTACAGAAGTCATTGTACGGTCTAAAGCAAGCGTCACGTGCTTGGAACCAAAAGTTGGATGCAGCGTTGCAGTGCATGGGGTTTGAGCGCAGCGAGTATGACTACAGCGTGTATCGCTAGCAGCATGAGCATGAGATCCTCATCATCATTATCTATGTGGATGACATGCTCCTCCTTTCCAACAGCATGTGTGTATTGCATGAGTTCAAGGAAGCCATGCAGGAGCGGATCCTGATGTCTGATCTCGGGGAGGCATCATACTTTCTCGGTATCCAGATCACGCGTGACCGCAAGTCACGCTCTCTCTCGCTGTAGCAAAGCCGCTACCCATCGGCACGCCGGTGGAGACGCGGCAGTATCTCGTGAGCGTCAATGGAGAAGCCAATGCAGCTGAGCGGCAGAAGTACCAGAGCGCCGTCGGTAGTCTCATGTACCTGATGGTGGCAACCAGGCCGGACCTCGCCCAGGATGTGAGCGTTGTGAGCCAGCACATGGCCAATCCCGGACCGGAGGACCAGAAGGCTGTGAAGCGGATCTTCCGCTACCGTGCTGGAACCATCAACATCGGCATCACCTACAACGGCAATGACAACAGCATCATCGGCTACACAAACGCAGATTGGGCTTCAAACCCTGAGGACCGCAAGTCCATCTCTTGACATGTGTTCCTCATGAATGGTGGAGCCATCAGCTGGTGCAGCAAGCGGCAGGTGATCGTGGCGACCTCGAGCACAGAAGCCGAGTACGCATCTCTCAGCTTTGGAGCCAAGGAAGCAGTTTGGCTCCGTCTCATGGCAGAGATGAGTGGGAGTGCAGCAGTTCCAGTTCCTGTGCGCGTCGACAACCAGAGCGCAATCGCACTCGCTAAGAATCATGAGCACCATGCACGTACCAAGCACATTGATATCGCATATCATTTCATCAGGCACATGATGTAGGAGGGTGCTATCAAACTGGAGTTTACTCCAACCAGCAAGCAGGTCGCTGATCTCTGCACCAAGCCAGTGACTCGTGAGAAGCATGTGGACTCAGCCCATTCTGACTGCGGCAAAGTGGGAGATTGTTGGGAAAGGAGCCATCTGGCTCAGTTTCAGGTCCACAGGAGCAAGTTCCAGGAATGTACCAGACGCCTGCTCCGATCGCCAATCGGACTTCCACATTGCAAAGATCAGGTAGTAAAATGTCTACGGTCCAAGTTTGAGGCCGATCCAACGGTCGGATTGGGAGATATGAATTTTTGAAGTTTTGGGGGTCATGGACCGTCGATGTCTGGCTGAACATGGGTGGTGGCTCCATGCCTTAGCCTGGTAAAAGAAAAAAGCAAGAGGTCCAGGGTCAAGACCTGATGGGAGAAATATCCAAAAGGGTCCTTGGTCTTAGGATTGCCTTGTCAAAGTGTGCTGACTAGGATAAAGGTACCTCTCCTTAGTTTTTAGATGAGGTGAGATCCTTGTGTGCTAGCCATGGACACATGGCAATTCTCCATGGGTTTGTGGGTTATGTGACCACTAGGAGTGTGCCATGAGAGCATTCTCTAGCTCTCTAGGTCGTGTGTGAGTGGTCAGCCTGATTGCTAGGCTGATTTCCTCCCTTGTATGAGATTATGGACTCTAGTATGTGAGCCTTAGCCTCCATGGCTAAGTGGTGTGGCTTGTGAGGAGGCTGACTTGCCGAAGCTCTAGCTCTATATGTACTCCATCATTTTGAGTGATTGAACAACCATTCTTCAGCACAAGTCATGCCCTTCCAATCACACATGCTCGCTGCTCCAAGGCTCCCTCTCTCCTCAAGTTCCAATAGTACCGCCTGCTAGGGGCGACCAAGATCCCGCGTGAGCAGAGTCTTGCAGCAGTGGAACAAACGACAGATGGCAAGATCTGGCATGCGCGCTATGGCCACATCGGCATGCGCGCCTCTCAACAGCTTCAAATAAAGCACATGGTATGTGACTTCCCTACCATCTCTAACTTTGAGCAGCGGTTATGCATTGGCTGTTTGGAGGAGAAGTAGCACGAAGAGGCGTTCTCTGGAGCGGGGGAGCGTGGGAAGGAGGTGTTGGAGCTGGTCCACACGGACTTGTGCAGGCTGATGCAGACCCAGAGCTTTGGAGGCTCTAGGTATTTCCAGACCTTCATTGATGATTTCAGCCGTTACACTGTTGTGTTCTTCCTTCATTCCAAGGACCAGTGCTTTGACAGGTTCAAGGAATTGAAGGCCATGGTGGAGAACCAGACTGGCAAGAAAATCAAGGCGCTACGCATCGATTGCCGTGGAGAGTATCTGAGCAAGGAGTTCCATGACTACCTCGCAGCAGCTGGCATCAAGGCGTAGCGTACTGCGCCGTACTGGCCGCAGCAGAATGGTATAGCAGAACGTGCCAACGGTACCATTGTGGAGTCGGCACGCTCTATACTGCACGCGGCTCGGCTGACCTACAACTTCTGGACTGAAGCCGTGAGCACTCCAGTCTACATCAAGAACCGCAGTCCAACTAAGGCACTGGAGCAAATGACGCCGTAGGAGGCTCAGTTCGGAAAGAAACCGAGCGTGGGTCATCTCCGAGCGTTGAGCAACCTGGCACAAATGCACGTACCCAAGGAGAAGCAGGAGAAATGGGATACAAAGACTACGCAGATCCTGATGATTGGCTACGATGTGGCAAGCAAGGCCTATTACCTCTACGAGAGGGATACAGGCCACGTCATCATCTCCAAGGATGTCGTCTTCAACAAGAGCAACGTCATCGGCACCAACATATTCTTTGAAGAGACAACAGAACCAGCAGCAGACAAGGCAGAAGGGGCAGAAATCCTTTTTAACCCAGTCTCTCCTGATCCTTCCTCTACTGTGACAATGGGAGAATCATTCTACTCGTCCATGTATGATGTAGCGGATAGAACAGCCTCATCAACAGAAGCAAAGGAGGGAGATGTAGCACCACCACCAACAGCAGTTGTGCCAGCAACACCGCGCCAGCCGCCCGCTAACGCTCTAGCACCAGGTCGCAAGTACCCTGATAGGATACGTTACAAGCCTGGTGATCACGGCCGTTTCTGGATGCTACAGAAACCAGAACAGATGAGCGTTGCAGTTGCTGCAAATTCACATGAGCCAACGTCATACATGGAGGCCATGGCTGCATCGGATGTGCAAATCGAGCGCAAGCGGTGCAGCACGAGATATAGTCGCAGCTAGACAACGGCACGTGGGAGCTGACAAAGATTCCCCTTGGACGTAAGGTGATCAAGTCCAAATGGGTGTTCAAGAAGAAGCGGGGAGCAGATGGTAACCTGGAAAAGTACAAGGCGAGGGCTGGTCGCCAAGGGCTACACGCAGCAGGAGGGCATCCACTACACAGAAACTTTTGCCCCTGTTGCAAAGTATGCCTTTGTGCGCACGCTCCTCTCATATGCAGCAGTTGAGGACTTTGAGGTTCACCACATGGATGTCAAGACGACATTCTTGAATGGTGACTTGGAGGAGGAGATCTACATGGAGCAGCTGGAGGGATTCGTCATGGATGGCCACGAGCACCTGGTTTGCAAGCTCCAGAAGTTGGTATACAGCCTCAAGCAAGCATCGCGTACTTGGAACCGAAAGTTGGATGCGGCATTGCAAAGCATAGGGTTTGAGCGCAGTGAGTGTGACTACAGTGTCTATCGCTGGTAACATGGTCATGAGGGGCTCATCATCATCGTCTATGTGGATGACATGCTCCTTTCCAACAGCATACCTGCACTGCAAGTTTCAAGGAAGCCATGCAGGAGCGCTTCTAGATATCTGATCTTGGGGAGGCATCATACTTCCTCGGTATCCACATCACACGTGACCGCAAATCACGCTTTCTCTCGCTGCATCAGAGCCGCTATATCAAGGATGTTTTGCAACGTTTTGGCATAGCAAAGGCGAGACCCATCGACACGCCGTTGGAGACGCGACAGTACCTTATGACCTTCAATGGAGAAGCAAATGCAGCTCAGCGATAAAAGTACCGGATCGCCGTCGGCAGCCTCATGTACCTGATGGTGGGAACCAGGCCAGACCTCGCACGGGCTGTTAGCGCTGTGAGTCAGCATTTGGCAAACCCCGCACCTGAGCACAAGAAGGGAGTGAAGCTGATCTTCCGCTACCTTTGCTCGAACCATCAACATCGGCACCATCTACAACAGCAACAACAACAGCATCATCGGCTACACATATGCAGATTGGGCTTCAAACCGTGAAGACAGTAAGTCCATCTCTAGACATGTGTTCCTCATGAATGGTGGGGCCATCAGCTGGTGCAGTAAGCGGCAGGTGGTCGTGGCCACCTCAAGCACGGAAGCTGAGTACGCATCTTTCATCTTTGGAGCCAAGGAAGCAGTTTGGCTCCAGCGTCTCATCGCAGACATGAGTGGGAGTATAGCACTTCTATTTCCTATGCACATCGACAACCAGAGCGCAATTGCACTCGCCAAGAATCCTGAGCACCATGCACCCATCAAGTACATTGACATCGCATATCAGTTCATCAGGCACATGGTGCAGGAGGGTGCTATCAAGCTGGAGTTTACTCCGACCAGCAAGCAGGTCGCTGATTTCTGCACCAAGCTCGTGACCCGTGAGAAGCAGCAGTTGTGCATGAAGGCATGTGGACATAGCACACCCTAACTGCGCCAAAGTAGGAAATTGTTGGGAAAGGAGCCATCCGGCTCAGTTTGAGGTCCACAAGAGCAAGTTCCAAGAAGTACCAGATGCTTGCTCCGATCATCAATCTGACTTCACCATTCAAAAGATCAGGTGGCAAAATGTCTACGGTCAAAGTTGGAGGCCGATCCAACGATCAGATTGGGGGATATGAATTTTCGAAGTTTCGGGGATCATCGACCGCCGATTTTTCGGTGGCCATGGGTGATGGCTCCATGCCTTAGCGTGAGAAAAGAAAAAGGCAAGAGGTCCAGGGTCAAGACCTGATGGGAGAAATATCCAAAAAGGTCCTTGGTCTTAGGATTGCCATGTCAGAGTGTACTGACTAGGATAAAGGTACTAATCCTTACATTTTACGTGAGGTGAGATCCTTGTGTGCTAGCCATGGACACATGGTGATTTTCCATGAGTTTGTGGGATACGTGACCACTAGGAGTGTGCCATGAGAGCATTTTGTACCTCTCTAGGTCGTGTGTAAGTGGTCAGCCTGATTGCTAGGCTGATTTCAGTGAGAAGTAGCACTTCTCCAGGATCACAGGTATCTCAGGAGATACAACAAATTGAGCAACTATGACTGAAATGCACTGTGTTGTACACACTGCAACTGTACGCTGCAAAGTATCATTTCTTTTACACATTGACGTCAAGAGGTTATAGAGAAGTCAGAAGTACACGACTCGTCTCTTGAGCTTTCCAACGATATGCTGTACTTGCAAAATGGTATAGTATAGACAGAGTAATCTACAAATGAAACTACTACCTATTTATACTAGTCTAGTGGCTAGAAAACACAAAGAGCAAGTAAAATGCAGGAGCTTGGTCTGTCCGGTCAGCTTGTGTCTTCCTTGAGCGTCCTGGATGCCAGTCAGTGTTCCCAGGCACCGAGCGACTGAGGTTGGCGGATGCCCAGCGCCCTCGGTGCGATCCATGGACGAGATCGTCCTAATCTGCAGCAAGTCCTCTACTCCCATCGATCTTCTTGCTCTTCGGGTGAAGAGGAGCTCGTGCTCGCACTCTTGATGATGCGACGGCTGCGATCGCTCCATCGTCAGCGTGATGCTCTCCGATCCATCAATCCATTGCTTTTAAAGATCCTGAAGCTCCGTTCTCTCAATCCGATGTCTTGATCGAGGCCCGTCTATCTACTCCGATCTTCACTCCTTGTTTCCGCTGCTCCACCGCTCGTCACTTCACCACATATGGTATCGGGTGGAGCTCACGCTCACACTCTCGTACTTGCACTCGGTCCTCACCGAGGCCATAACCTGTACTTTTGCAAATCACGGCAGAACTTAAGGTGGCCGTCCACATTATCCTGGCAGATCAATAAGAGGCTGCGGCAGGCCCTCGTACCGGGTTAGCCTCCCGGACGACGGTAACTGACCCCACCATCGGTAGAGCAGAGTCTAGTAGATTAGTATCTGGTAGAATAGGCGGAGGGGTGGGGGAGAGAGTGGCGACCTCTCCCTTAGTCGTCTAGCCTTTTTATCCCAAGTACCCATGTCGAGCACAAAGTAGGCCACTTTTGAGATAGTGACATAATCTATGTCACTTTTCTCCTTTTACCCATATCTCCAGATCGAACCGTCCAAATTGGCTGAAATTTGGATAGTGGACGGCGGACGAGGAGATCTGTCCATTGGTCTCACCTGATCAGGAATCGGCCTTGTAGTGACGAAGATCTTGATTTTCCAACATTCCCCCCCCTTCAATGCCAAGCCTAAGAAGGGGTGGCATTCAAGCAAAAAAGCATGCGGCAAAGAAAAGAAGGCAAGGCAGGGGCACGCACGTCCAAAAAACGTACATCGACGGTGGAGATGAGACTTCCCCCCTGGGTGGCCCAAGCCGATGCCGAACAAAACAGCAAAACAGGAGGCACCCGGTGGACTTGATGTACCCATTTTGGGCCAGTGCGAAGAGGACACGGGAAAAAGAGGCAGAAGCTGTTGCAAAAGAGCGAAGAAAGGCGGAGGCACCACGCACGGCCACCGGATCCAACGCCTCATATGGGGGAACCCGGGAGACCATGCGGGGAGCGCGAGAGAGGGCAGAGCGAAGAGGAGAGGGCCGTGGCGGCCAACCGCAACCCGCGTCCGTGCCAACGCCTCATGTGGGGGGCACGGAAGCGAGAAGAGAGAGCCGCATTGCCGTCGGTCATCTTCGTCCATCCTAATGCCTCATGCGGGGTGGACGGAAGAAGGGGATCCAGAGGATGCAGGAGCAGAGAGAGAGCAAGTCAAGGCGAGCATAGAGCGCAGCATGACGGTCGGCAGAAAGAGGCTTGGTGAAGATGTCAGCAGGTTGCTGCTTGGTAGGAATGTAGAGCATGCAAACCTCACCGTCGGCAACGGTGTGACGGACGTAGTGATATTACTGGCGAATGTATTTGGTGCTATCATGGAGGACGCGATCCTCGGAAAGGGCAATGGCACCTTTGTTGTCGCAGGGGATGATGGTAGCTACAAGTTGGTCAAAGCCGAGTGCAGAAAGAAACATGCAAAACCAGACAGCTTCACGGGTGGCTTCACTCTCAACGATGTATTCGGCTTCAGTGGAGGAGAGAGCCACCACGGATTGCTTCTTTGAGCGCCAACTAACGGGGCCTCCATTGAGAAGAAAGACGTAGCCAGATGTCGATCGACTGGTGGCGTGATCACCGGAGAGGTCCGCGTCGCAGAAGCCATGAAGAATGTTGTCACTAGTGGAAGAGTACCGAATTCCAAGGTCGGCGATGGAGCGTAAGTAGCGAACGCTACGTTTGGCCGCAACGATGTGAATGGCAGTGGTGTTCTGGCAGTCTTGGCTGAGGATGCGGACAGCATAGGATAGATCAGGACATGTGGTAACAGAGGCATACATCAGGGAGCCTACCATGCTGGGAAAAACTTTAGCGTCGGCGAGAGTGAGAAGATTTGTCAGAGCGGGGACTTTCGTGAGGCCATGCTGGAGAGTCAAGGGTGTAGCCATAGGGTTGGCGTCACCAAGTTGAAACTCATCAGCAACACGTTGTGCATACGTGGCTTGATTGAGAACGATGTCACTGTCCTGCTGGTGGTGTACTTGAATGCTGAGAAATATTTCAAGGGACCCATGTCATTCATCTCAAAGCGCCGAGACAGCTGATCCTTGAAAGCGGAGATGGTGTCTAGCGTGGGACCAAACAAGATGAGGTCATCGACATAGAGGATGATGACGATGGTGTTGACTCTGGAGCGATAGTAAATCGAGTGGTCAGAATGGAGACGGGTCAGACTTTACCCAAGGAAGAATTCATGGATCTTGAGATTCCATTGGCGTGGGACCTGTTTGAGCCTGTAGAGAGAGCGCTTGAGATGAGAGACGAGATGAGCCTTGTTAAGTTCTACGAAGCCCTCGGGTTGTGTCATGTAGATGGTCTCATTCAAATCCCCGTTGAAAAAGGCGCATTTGACATCCATCTGATGCAGAATCCAACGGTTAGCAGCAGCAAGAGACAGAATGACACGAATGGAGGAATACTTGGCCACTGGGGCGAAGGTATCACTTTAGTTGACGCCGAGAATCTGACTGTAAACACGGGCCACAAGGCGAGCTTTGTATTGTTGAGGCTTGCCAGCACTATTGAGTTTTTTACAAAACATCCACTTGCAAGTAACGACAGGTTGGTCCGGCGGTTGTGGGACAAGCTCCCATGTACCTTGTTTTTGAAGCTGATCAAATTCCTCTTGGCTGCCTTGGCGCCAAAGAGCCGCATCAGGTCAATGCATGGCATCCTTGTAGCTGATGGGGTCGATGACTTTAGTGACGAGAGCACTGTCATCTTCATCATCGGACGTGTGGAGCATGGCGAGTTGAAAATACGTTGGGGTAGTACAATTTCGGGTGGAGAGACGAAGACCAGGGATGGCAGCAGACAGCAGCGGAGCATCCTGTGCTGACGAAGGAAGGGATTCACCAGTAGTGTGTTCATGAGGATGCACTAGAGGAAGCACATCAGCATGTTCATCGGCGACAGGGTCAACGTTGAACTTCTGAATGGGCTCGGGAGCCGTGTCCAGAGGTATGGTGACGATGGGTGAAGTAGGGAGGATCCTTGTGTTCAGGAAGGTGGTTTCATCAAAGATGGGTTGTCGTGCACGGGCCACAGTTTACGTAGCAGGATCCCAAACTCTGTAGATGTCGTTGTTTTCTTTATATCCAAGAAGGACACATGCCTTAGATGGTGGTTCCAACTTGGAGCGAAGTTCTGGGTATAGCCAGACGTGAGCGGTGCAGCCGAAGATGCGAATGTGTTGTAGATGGGATTTTGCACCGGTCCATGCTTCATATGGTGTATGAGTAGCACTAGGAAATTTGACTGTGGGCAGTCGGTTGGTAATGTAGGCAACAGTGGAGAGAGCCTTCTCCCAAAAGATGGATGGTAGTGCTGCTGTGTGTAGATTGTTCGAGCACGTTCCAGAAGAGTCTGATTCATGCGCTCAGTCTTCCCATTTTGTTGAGGCGTGTACGGAACGGTGCGTTGGTATTGAATACCTTTCTACTAGAAGAAATAGTGGATTGAGTGACAAATGAACTCACCGCCATTGTCAGTTTGGATTTTCTTCACAGTGAGGTTGATTTCATTTTCAATCTACCGCATCCAGATCTTGATGATATCGTCGGCTTCGTTTTGGTAGCGGAGAAACTTGACCCAAACGAAATGGCTGTAGTCATCGATGATAACCAGGAAGTAGTGCTTGTTTGACAGGGAACCTTCCTTGATGTAGTAGAGGTCCATGTGAAGCAGTTCCAGCTTTTGTGTTGTCGTTGTAGTTAGATGAGCCTTGAATGGTTTTTTATGTTCTTTGCCTGTCAAACAGCTGCTGCATGGCGTTATGTTGGAAGGCTTCGTAAGTCTGGCTGGGAGATCATGAACCCATTGTTATTGTGCCATGTTGTGTAGGGTGGCATAGATGACGTGGGCAAGCTGGCAATGCAATAAGTTAGCTGTGGAAGTTACCTGGGTGGGATGACAGCTATTGGAAGAAACAGCTTCCATAAATGCGACTTCTGGTTCATTTGTCAGCATAGCAGATGGCACCTCCTCCGAGTGGAGAATTGTCAAGTGAACAGTGCGAGTATCAACGGCTGCTAGATTCCCTTTGGTGTCCAGAATCTTACAGTTCTTGTCTAGATCAAAAATCACTCTGAAGTCATTGTTGATACGTCCGACGGATAGGAGATTAGTAGCAAGTTCGGGGACGCATAAAACCTGGCTGAAGGTGCGCGTCACGTGTTGCCCTTGAAGGGTAATAAGCACTCGCACTATACCTTCACCGTAGGCCGGGATGAGTCGTCCATCACTGACTCGAACTCCGCAAGGTTGTACGTACTGGGTGTAGGTGGTGAACCATTCCTTGCGACAGGTCATATGCTTGGTACATCCTAAGTCAATAATCCAGGCAAGGACTTTGGCAGCGAGTAGGTAGGCATAGTCAACGGAGCACATTACGAGTTCTTCTAGAATGGGTTTTTCGTGATTGATAGAGGAGTCCGAATTTGCCTCGCTTGAGTGTGGAGGATGTTGTTCAAAGTCGGTTGCGTCGGCTATGAAAAAAATTAGCTGGGATATGGGGTCACTATCCGGGTTTTGCTTCGTGTCGGCGGAGCTGTGACCTGTAAACCCTGAGATGAGATGGGAAAAGTCAGCCAACAGTGTTTGAAAGGCTGAGAGAAGGGCTGATGGTGTCTCATCAGTGAGGAGAGCATGCAGAGTATTGCGCGTTGGCGAATTGAATCGCGGTCGTTGCTCTGGACGAGTCGGACACTCAAGTTGGATATGCCCCTTTTTGTTGCATCGCCAAGAGATGCGATCCCCTGGGTGAACATAAGGCCTGGGAGCCTGTTGAGGATATCCAGGTCGAGGTTGATACGTGGCTTGAGTGCCTTGGTTGGTGTTGCGACGAATGTTCCCATAGGTCTCGTATTTCTTTGTTTGTCGATCTGGACGTCCTTGATATTGAGCGTAAACTCCGACTTCACCACCGTTTTCTTTGATGTAGGCATCTTCGTCAAGCATGAGAGCCTGTGTTGCCTTCTCAATGGTCAGCACATATGGCTTGGCGGCTGCTACCGCTGTGGCCGCTGCTGGTCCTGCTGTTGCTTGTACTGCTGCTGCTACTGCGGGAACAGCGTTCCCAATGGCGTCTAGAGCACTGTTGACAGCAGACCCGATGAGTACAATTTTTTCATCTTCCTGTCGATCGTTGTTGAAGGTTTGTAGTCACTTCACTGTGTGTTGAAAACGTGTAGGAAGACTCTAAAACAAGGTCTGAACAAGCACTCTTTCGGAGATAACTTCACCCAAGGCTGTGATGCGAATGCAGAGATCTTTCACATGACTGATATGATCCTCTAGCCGACTGTGTTCCTCCATTTTTTTAGTATGAAACTCTTTGTGTAGATGACCCAGCTCATCCTCACTGATCTTGTGATAACGTCGCTTGACAGCTCGTTATACGGTTCTCAGACAGAGGTCCACATTATCGTCGCGAATGAGAAATTTGAGCCGCTCTTCCAGTTGCATAGCCAGGATTGCAAAAGCTTGGTCGCACCGCCTTTCATGACTGATTTTCTCCTCAACAGAGGCATTAGCGTTCACAACATCTGTAGTTGGGTCGGTGACCACCCCCCATAGTCCTTTGTTCATGAATACCATTTTCATGTTGAACGCAAAAGATTGATAGTCATTGTCGTTGAAGATTGGTATCTTGAGATGATCATGATGGCCGTTTCCTATGAGTAACGCCATGGCGACGACTGCTCTAGGTGAAGGCACCTCCTGCTTTGATACCAAATGTGAGAATTAGTACTTCTTGTTGGGAAAGGAGCCATCCTGCTCACTTTCAGGTCCACTAGAGCAAGTTCCAAGAAAGTACCAGATGCCTGCTCCGATCGTCAATCCGAGTACTAGATACCAGATTTCACAAGATACCAGATTTCACCATTAGAAAGATCAGGTGACAAATGTCTACGGTCCAAGTTTGAGACCGATCCAACGGTCGGAATGGGAGATATAAATTTTTGTAGTTTCCAGGGTCATCGACTGACGATATCCGGGTGACCATGGGCGATGGCTCCATGCCTTAGCCCGAGAAGAAAAAGGCAAGAGGTCCAGGGTAAAGAACGGATGGGAGAAATATCCAACAATGTCCTTGGTCTTAGGATTGCCTTGTCAGAGTGTACTGACTAGGATAAAGGTACCTCTCCTTACTTTTTAGGTGAGGTGAGATCCTTGTGTGCTAGCCATGGACACATGGCGATTTTCCATGGGTTTGTGGGTGATGTGACCACTAGAAGTGTGCCATGAGAGCATTCCCTAGCTCTGTAGGTCGTGTGTGAGTGGTCAGCCTGATTGCTAGGCTGATTTCCTCCCTTTTGTGAGATTATGGACTCTAGTGTGTGAGCCTTAGCCTCCATGGCTAAGTGGCATGGCTTGTGAGAGGGCTGACTTGCCCAAGCTCTAGCTCTATATGTACTCCATCATTTCGAGTGATTGAATAACCATTCTTCAGCACAAGTCATGCCCTTTCAATGACAGTTGCTCGCTGCTCCAAGGCTCCTTCTCTTCTCCAGATCCAACATTTGGTATCAGAGCCAAGTTTTGCCACTTTCAGCTAGCACAGGCCGTCACTTTGAGAGTGACGGGTTGGGGTAAAACCTTCACCAAATGTTACAATCAACCACTCAATTTTGAAGTTCATGAGACAAGCTTTCAAACAAGCCCATAATGGTAAATGTCCAACTGTTAGATGGAGAGTTATCCTCAAAACGAGGTCGGCCAGGACTACACTCTTCTCTATGAGTAAGACTGTCGCCTTATCATGACTATAATTCTCTTGTTTCTTTGTCAAATTTAAAAAGTGGCACATGCAAATTGAATCATTTGTCCTAAGCTTTTAATTGGTGCAAAAATATTTGCTTTCCATTGCTACGTTTGGGAGAAACGCGGTTTACAAGCTGGCTAGTGTGAGCTCGAGTAGGGGCAGAAGCATACCCTGTTTTCAAAAGGGCATATCTTTTAAAATCCCCTGTTGATGACCCTGTTTTATGGGTCGATTTGAAAGGTTCAGAGCTGAATTTTCCAGTCCATTTTCCGTCAGACAGATTTCTGGTTGAAGCACCAGCAGAAACAGGGATAGCGTCGCCACTCAAGGGCACCGCTAAGCATCACCAAGGCTCAAAATGGCAACAATAGGCGTAGTAACAGCAGCCCAGCCCTAAGAGAGGTTGGAAGTGTTGGAACTTGAGGAGAGAGGGAGCCTTGGAGCAGCGAGCATGTGTGATTGGAAGGGCATCACTTGTGCTGAAGAATGGTTGTTCAATCACTCAAAATGATGGAGTACATATAGAGCTAGAGCTTGGGCAAGTCAGCCCTCTCACAAGCCACACCACTTAGCCATGGAGGCTAAGGCTCACACACTAGAGTCCATAATCGCACACAAGGGAGGAAATCAGCCTAGCAATCAGGCTGACCACTCACACACGACCTTGAGAGCTAGAGAATGCTCTCATGGCACACTCCTAGTGGTCACATAACCCACAAACCCATGGAGAATCGCCATGTGTCCATGGCTAGCACACAAGGATCTCACCTCACCTAAAAAGTAAGGAGAGGTACTTTTATCCTAGTCAGCACACTCTGACAAGGCAATCCTAAGACCAAGGACCTTTTTGGATATTTCTCCCATCAGGTCTTGACCCTGGACCTCTTGCCTTNGAAACTTCGAAAATTCATATCTCCCAATCCGACCGTTGGATCGGCCTCAAACTTGGACCGTAGACATTTTTCCACCTGATCCTTCTTATGGTGAAATTGGATTGACGATCGGAGCAGGCATCTGGTACTTTCCTGGAACTTGCTCCTGTGGACCTGAAACTGAGCCAGATGGCTCCTTTCCCAACAATCTCCCACTTTGCCGCAGTCAGAGTGGGCTGAGTCCACATGCCTTCATGCAGAACAACTGCTTCTCACGCGTCACTGGCTTGGTGCAGAAATCAGCAGCCTGCTTGCTGGTTGGAGTAAACTCCAGCTTGATAGCACCCTCCTGCACCATGTGCCTGATGAAATGATATGCGATGTCAATGTGCTTGGTGCGTGCATGGTGTTCAGGATTCTTGGCGAGTGCGATTGCGCTCTGGTTGTCGACACGCATAGGAACTGGAACTGCTGCACTCCCACTCATCTCTGCCATGAGACGTTGAAGCCAAACTGCTTCCTTGGCTCCAAAGCTGAGAGATACGTACTCAGCTTCTGTACTCGAGGTGGCCACGACCACCTGCCGCTTGCTG